>QLPG01006021.1:0-36377 GCA_003314385.1 Gomphus sp. MG54
TGTGGAATAAGGAATGTGGGATAACAAGATATGCAGAGCATGTGGTTATTGTCCACAACGAACAAAATTAGAACAAGGAATGCAAAACGGGGATAGAACAATAAAGGATAGGATAATAGAGTCGTGACTCAAGATATGACAATAAGGAGTGGCCAAGTATAAAACAATGGGGTCGTGACCGAGGATAATACAAGGACAGGAAGTCCCGAGGTGAAACGGACCGAGGGGTGTGGATGGCAGATGTGCCAAGCCAAATCCGTCATACCAAGTGTTATGCACACAACGCGGTTACTTGGTCGTGGATATGGGATGATTTCTCGGTTGGCACTGCCAGCGGATGGGTCTCGGTACGTGGACTTGACAGGGTGGTACTGGCCTTTGGACCAACGTAGTCTTTGGACCAACTTATGTAAGAGTGCTTGCTCCACCAGATAATCTGGCAGATTATAGGTGATTTTCTTGGAGGAGAGGTTTGGATCTTGTATGCTGATCCAGTTCAGAAGTCATCTAAAAACCTAAGGGAGAATTCCCTGTTCCCCAACAGAAGTGGATGTTACAGTGTGGGATGATTAAACTGTGGGGCCCATAACCTGTTAGCAGAGAAGATCTATAGAAGACTTAACTGGCACACAGTAACAAAAGCCTTTGGGGCTTGTCAATATGGAAAACAAAGACAAGACCCAAAGGTGTACATTTTTGCCTAGTATTGGGTGTTTAAATAAGCACCAGAAACACCCAAATGCAGGGGAATGTTATCACAGCCCAACAAATATGTCACTGAAATTGAATCATAAAAAAGTCCTATTTTTCTTGATATTAAGGAACTTGTGTCATAAATGCTTTTTTTTTTTTGTTTTTTTTTTTTTTTGAGAATTTCTGTCCCAGGGTTGCCAAATAGAATGATTTGCCAACGAGAGCTTATCGTGCAAGGCGGCCATATTTACATTAAAAACGGTACTAGGTACCAATATTCTTGTAAGAATTTCATTGGAAAGATGCACGGTTTTTTAAGGTTGTCTTACGTGCTTGCACGAGCAAGTCGCACGACGCCATGTATCCGGTCAATCCAGGCGTCAGCATATAGCAATGCGATCATGCCACTGAGAAAGTCCCTAGAAATACTGTTGATGTGGATGACGCCGAATAATCATGCATACTTACCAACTCTGGACCAAAGATGCAATGGGATAATCTAACACTGCTGGGATGCTGGTATTAATTAGCCAAGGCCAGCGATCCACTGTAATGGCCTTAGGAGACGTCAGAGAAAGGAGGCCCTCCGGTCCACCTGATGATACAATTTAGTCGAAAGAAGAAATAATACGAATATGAATACTACCAAAGCGACCGTACCCGCTTGCATTTACACCTCCGAACGGCAAGTCCTGACTATCGCTACATCATTAATCAACTCAAGCCAATGGGAAATAGACATACTTCAGCTACAAAGAGTTTGTCGATAGGATATTAGTCAAAACATCATATCTGACATGCAACAATAACCCACGTAAAATACCCCAAAGTCGTTAATTGCTACCATTCCACACTCCAGCCGTCTCGCGACCTTTACAGCCAGGCGCTGATCTGGACCGAAAACACTTGCGCCAAGACCGTAGCGAGTCCCATTCGCAATATCAATCGCCTCCTGGATGGTCGCATATTTCATGATTAATGCAACAGGCGCGAATACTGACAAACGGAACGTGAAAGGTGAGACTGGTTGGCTGAAACGACATTGGGGGTACTTACATTCTCGTTGGGCGATTTCCATATTAGGCTCTACACCTGCAATAACCGAGCCACTAAAATAAGCACCTTCGTCTAAATAGACATGTCTCCACCGCGTTCCGCCACAGCATACCTCCGCTCCCTCAGCTTCAGCATCACGAATTATCCGTTCAAGTTCGTCAAATCGATCATGCGATATCATGGCGCCGCAGTCCACAGGAGCGATATATCCTTCGCTAGAAGGAGAGAGCACGGAGCTGAGATGTACAACGGTGAGAGAATAAACCTTTCCACACTACATGAACCTCACCCTAGTCTCAGTTTTTGTGTTCGCGCAGTAAGTGTCCGAACGAAATGTTCGTATTGTGACTCGTGAACAATAAATCGCTCAATTCCTATGCAGTTTTGTCCAGAGTTTTGGCTGTTAGGACCAATAAGAACCATATGGTTTGTAAAATAAATAAAAAGATAAAAAAAAGGACGTACAACACACCGCGCATCCATATGGGAGCCCATTTCTCAATATCAGTCCCAGGTAAGATAATAGCTGGATCTTTACCCCCCAATTCAAGTGTTACCGGGGTAAGATGGAGGGTAGCCGCTTGGGCTACCTAGAATCCAAGGGGTGTTATTGTCCTTTGTCCTACTTGCAGGCACCATAAGATGTCTTACCTTGCGGCCAACTTCTTCGGAGCCTATAAAAGTGATGTGTTTGATGAATGGACTCTGAGTGAGTGCAGGTGCATCCTCGGGCCAACAAGCAACAAGCTGAGCCAAGCCCACGTCAGTTATCGTTGATCAATGAAAAATGTTGTATATGACAACCAATGCAAACGGCTGATCCTGAAGGATAGAGATATCAAAAAATTTATTCCACACCTGAACCAAGTCGGGATTCCATCCACAGGTACGCAAGCACATTTGTACTGCCCCGACAAACCATGAAGATGACCAAACAACATTCTCAGAGCATTTCACAACGATTCCATTGCCCGTGAACAATGCAGCGAGGATGGGAGATAATGCATTATGAAGCGCTAATAGTCTGCTAATCAACTCCACGAGGTTTAGCGAGGCTTACAACTTTCTTACGATAATTCCACGAAACGATTGCTGCCACGATACCCAAAGGCTCATAATACACTGTGGAGGATTTGTGGAGTAAAACCAGGGGTGTCCTGCGCTTGGAAGGCCGCAAGGCACGTTCGCCATGCTTGAGAAGCCATTCCATTTTGCTGCAAGTGGTCAGAATCTCCCCCAAAGCGGCGTCAACCACTGCATAAAATATGAACACTGGAAAATCGTATGCGGACAGATGATTACTTGCTGGTCTTTCCGGTGTCCCGGCAGGCGACGTGTGCACAAACCCTTGTCATGTTTAGATACGCCAATTTGAAAAATATTAGGACTTACTCCCGATTTTCTACCAACCACTTAAGCAGACTCCGAACAAACCTCCGCCTCTGCCCCCAGTCACTCTTCTTCCATTCTTTCTGAGCTCTACTTGCTTTCGAGATTTTTTGTCCTATCTCAAACGCATTGTCTGCAGGGAGCGTGGCAAGGTGGAAACCATTAGACGGGTCATAACAAGTGATATAACTGCGTTCAGGGAAATGGTTTGGTGGAAGCAAGCCTGGGTCTGTGTTGTGGGACAGCAGGGATGGAGAAGGAATTGCAATAGACTGCCAGGCAGGATCGGCAGCCTGATTCCGTCACGTCGTATGAATATGTTGCTCAGGTGAATATTCAACAGACTTGCTCACTTCAGGTGCAGGCCACTCGAAATCAATCGCTCGACTTTGTATAGTCTCATATCGTCTGAACACGATCCATATACCAAGGGCAAAAAACGCCAGCACAGGGTAGATTGCATCAATCCCGCCGTCTTCTACTTGATCTTCATCGTAGGTAGAGAAGAGTGCAAAAATAGGACGCAGTAGAGGCGTTACGAGGCAACTCATCTCAACAGAACGCGTCAAACAACAGAAGTTGGAACAAACCACCGCGTCTCAAATCCAAAAAGGAAAATGTGATTGCGAACCCATTGTTTGGATTCTCCCGCTTTCCTCCTCAACAAACTTTACGCACTGGTTTCGATTGTGCACTGTTCATTGTAACACTCAACTACAGGCCCCAGATTGAGCAAATCCTGAATCAAAGCCAACCTGACCGACATTTCGGAAGACTATATGGCACCTTGTAAATCCCCTGGACCATAGGTCAAGATCAGGCGAAGAATACTGGTATAAATTTAATTTTTTCTCCCTGAATTTGATACTGCGACTAAAGTAGTTGAGAACATCGTTATATACGGTACATATAGCATTGATGCACTATTACATATACTTCTTAGTCATACATGCTTATTTACAGTCAAACCTCTTCGTGCCGCTTGTGTAGGACATCACGACACCCGATCAGTGATTAATTCAGCCTGTAGTCAATCTCTACAACAACAATGTTGTGGGTAAATATGATAGGTAATTACTGTCAAACCCGAGCCATTCCTGACTATCATTCTGCAGTCCGTTGCGCGCGCTTTGCCAACTTGAGAAGCATAAATCAATATGTGACGATAGTGCAGGTGAAGTCAGCGTACCGCAGCTGCTAAATCCATCTGTCCAACTGCTGTAACTGGTTTTACGCTTCCACCTGACCGTGGAAGAGAGTCAGCTGCACTCGGACGAGGCGCCGCGGGGACCGGGGGTTTCCCCTGGATCTTGGGGGCACCTGGCTTGGCAGCAAGGGGAGGAGGACCAGGTTTAGGTTTGGCGGCCACTGGAGGCGGTGGCTTGGACTTCCCGGACGCAGAAGACGGTCGTGATGTATCCGATACTGTGTTTGCATTCGGAAGAGTCGTCGATTTTTTCCAGGGGGTCGCGGAACCATTGGAAGGGGCCATACCGGGGAATACAGCTACGGGTTTAGCAGAAGCATCAGCAGTTACTGAGGATGGTTTAGTCGTTGGGATTGTGGAAGAAGCAGGTTTGGGGGGGCCGGGCACTAGTCGGCGCTCTGGTGGCGGTGGAGCAGGGGCAGGTGTAACCTTTGGCTTAGGCGGAACCAGCTCAAGATAATTATGTGGCGCCCAGCCTTCTTCATCTCCGCGCTTGACTAGCCACCAACCTGAGAAGGGACGTTTATGAGCCTCAAGCGATATTGATCATATTGTGACGAACCATTGTCATCTTTTTCAACTAACTCGACAACTTCATCCTTCTTTAGCGACATCTCACCCTCTTGGCCCTCAAAGTCAAACTTTGCGCGAAACATCTCCAATTCTGGCTCAACAGGTGGGGGTGGTGGCGGTGGAGGTGGAGGTGGCGGAGGTGGAGGTGCTGCTGCTCGGCCAGGTGGAGGAGGTACATTCCGCGAACTGCCAGAAGGAACTGAAGATGCCTTGGGTGTAGGGACAGATGTAGATACGGCAGTTACTGTAGCTTTGCCTGGAAGAGGTTGAGCAGTGGGCTTTGGTCTTGCAATGGGTTTAGGTTTCTTCCAACCTGTCAGGATCGTGGTTCATCCGCTTGACAAAAAAAACACTCACCGAATCCGACGGTCCACCTTTCCGGAGCAGTTTTCCCTGGGTGATTGGACGTACGACTCCTGGCTTCCGTTTTGCAGGTGGCCGACTAACGCTACTTGAAGGTTCGCCAGATGGGACATGAATCGTATGACTCTTGTACACGTCATTTTTCTTGACAGTCTCGTCTTTCTCCACCTTGATAACCGCCTTCTTGTCTTTCTTCTTCGCATACTCAATACTGCGAGAATAACCATCAGCAAAATAAATAGGTGAGAAAAGCAGCTCCTACGTAGGTCCTATATGAAGGGCTATACTTGCTTGAGTAAGCGTGAGAAGATTGGCGGCAAGCTCTGTCTTGAAATAACAACTGAAAACCGGGTCACCCTCCTCCGATGAATTAACGTTCAAAGCCATCCAATCGTCTCGCATGTTGGACATGCTGATTGATTTGATTGTGACTAAAGGTATCTTGCGCTCGAGCACATAGTCCATACCGCCATCCTTCGAAATGACGACTAGTACAAGGTGGACTGCCTTCTGGGTCTAAACAGCGAAAGCGAATGATCAAGCAGTGTAGAGATGGTGATAGAAGATACTAACGACTACGATAAACCGTGGACTTGGCTTACTTGATCGACCAAGCTTTGACACTAGTAATTGCGCGCGAGCACTAAAAGTCACTTCCTCGGCTGAGAACACGATTTGTCAACAATTTGTCAACGGGCATATCATCATATAATACAATGACTCACGTCCAATCTGACATGTATTCTTAATGGTCTCGCCTAGAGCTCCTTTGTTCTTTCCGCCCACATCCAAATAATCTCCTGCGAAACGCCTGTAACTCAAGAGGCTGAAGCGACGCCGTTCTTTACGACTTGCAAGAATCTGGTGTCCGTAGTCCCGCACTTGAGCGTAAACTATAGCCTCCTTATTGTTCTTCCAGAACCGTTGGATGCGCGTGGCGCATTCGTTCTTATAGCGAAGATAATTGCGGAAAGCACGTTGAATCCGTTTCGCCATATTGTGCCAATATCGATCCCGCATGGTTTCGAGCGCGAACAGCTATCGTTGAATGAATGACATGTCGAGTCTTACGGAAACGGGGATAACTTACTGTCTCGGGGTTCTTGATGAATGCTTTGGTAACACCCATTTGCCATTGATCCTTCGCAATTCCCGTGTCCTTCAAGATGCGTTCGCATCCAGATTGGACGTCACCTTGCCAAATATACTCACCCGCATATGATGTCGCAGGTGACAAGAGGTAAAAGCTAAAAGTGGCTTGGTCAGTCGAGGAGATACACCTCTTAGCTCCAACACACCGTTCGACCATTTTCTCAAAGGTATTTCTATACGCAAAACCAGCACGTCGCACACGGATATTCTCCTGCAATCCAAGGTATTTAATTTGATGTAAGATCGCTTTGGTATCGTATTCGGAAGAGCTGCGATTCTGATTTGGCTTGATAGTCCGGATATATGATGGTTGAGCACGCATTAGATTGTCTACCAGTGCGCCCGCCGAAGACTGCAAGGTAAAAACGCAATTAATGGCAGAGTTAATGGAGTGTAAGCAATCGCATACTTTAATCTTATCACCCGCAGTCGGTGGCCTCTTCTTGCTGTTCGGATCTGGTCGATCCGGAAACAAGCCTTGTAAGAATTTATTCGAGCTGCTTGCAACGAGGTCTAAAAGGTCTTTGACAAGGGCATCCTTGTTCTTGTCGGTCATCCCTGGGATATCGTACATGACATCGCCAGCATAGTGTCGCACAAGAAACTGTGCACCGCGACCATCAAAGTGAGGATTCGCGGATAAAGCGGAAAGACGTTGCACAAAACTGTTGTCTGCTGCAGTTGGATCGGCATGGGCTGTGGCACAGGCATCATTAAGTGCAGCAAAGATTCCAGGTGGTCGCCGTTCTTCAATGAGGTCACATACAATCTATATAAAACGACCACAATGTTAGCGCTGTAAGTTTATAGGGATGACACGAAGTTACTACCTTGTTGTTGAAGTAGTTAATAGGCGTCCACTTGATCTTTTCCCGGACATATTCTTCTTGTTCAGTCTTGAGTGTGAGTTCAATAAATATTTGCTGTAGTTTCTCGTTAACGTAGTTGATACAAAGCTGCTCGAAGCTATTGTTCTAAGTGAAGACACGGTCAAGCTAAGTGCCTGGGTTATCATATGAAGGAAATTACCTCGAAGATCTGGTACAACATCGGAATCAACAATGTCCTATGATGAGAAAAATATTAATATGATCCTACCTCAAATCCAAAAATGTCTGAAGGTCAAAAAACCGGACGAAGTGTTTTAATCAGTGATGGTTCGACGACGAAACGTTTAGCCAACGCACCCTATAGTTGAAGACATAGTCAGGGTCTTAAATGAAGCGTAAGGTGAACTTAAGTTGTCCACGCACCAGAATGCCGATCAATCGTGCATGCTCCTGACGTGGTTTCATGCTCTTGTTGATCCGGGCAACAATCCATTCAAATAGATTGTTGTAAATCGCCTTGGCAAGAGCATCTCTCCCCGAGCTGGCCTGCGCTGGGTTAAGAGGTACATCATAGACTGAGCCTGACAATACTATGAGTCGTCGATGCTTGCGTTGACCGACAAAAGAAATTTCACCTCGCCGTCCGCCACGCTGTGTTTCCACTACTTTGGACGTCATCACCTTTTCAACCTGAGTAGCGTCTACTTCAAGAAGGTATGCCACGAACTCAGTGACGGAATTGTCAGCAATCTGTGCGATTATTGGCATTGATATTATAGACATGTTCATTTGACAGAATACCTGAGAGTTTCCGTCATCCTTCTCATTGAATTGCACATTGCCTAACCATAGAATTCCGGCAAGCATACGAAAAATTTCGGACTGTTCCTCTGCAGAGAGACCAATGATCTGCATGGCTTTCTACAAAGAAGAGAAGAAGAATGATTATTCTTAAAAATACAGAATTGTTTGAAAACTACCCACGAGTGTCTCCGAGAAGTCTGAGATATCATCGATTCCAGCGACCTCAAGACAGTTGCTTCTACTGGTGTAAGAATATGCTTCTGGGCCTTGGATACCGAACGACTCTTCCATAAAAATGTGAGAGAGCAGAACAAATAAGAGATCGGATAACGCACCTCGTTGCTCATCAGAGGCGCCTTTGGTAAATTGATAAAACACATGGAAATCACGTTCGTTCTCAATTTGACCGACAACCCGACCCTTTTCCAACAGGTAATTGGTGATCTGTGCTCCTACAGGCTCTCCCTTCGTGTTAAACATGATTTCCAAATACTTGCCATGTCGACTAGAATTGTTATTTCGCAGCGTCTTCGCACAACCGAAGCTCTCGAGAAGCGGATTCGTAGCAAGGACCATATCTTTAATCTGCTGGATATCACCCTCTCCAGCACCCTCTCCAGATACAGCGGCAATATATTGCATGATACGCTTGGCAGCCTCGGTCTTGCCTGCACCGGACTCTCCAGAAATGATGACACATTGGTTCTCATGGTATGCTTGCATATTGTAATACGCAGATTCAGCGATGGAGAATACGTGTGGGGGGACTTCGAGTCTATTCTTGCCACGGTAAGTGCGTAGCACGGCTTCGGTATATATACCGAGATCTGACATCGGATTAGCGGAGGGCGAGCAGACGACGCTGCATAATGATACCTTGGAAGGGATTAACGGATATAAGGACGGATCCAATGTAAGTATAGATCTCGCGGTTTGTCCACCGCTTCATGAGATTCTCGTTGACACTTTCGTTGGATATAGTGCTAAGTAATGTCATATCTGAGACGCCGACTTGCTTCTTCTTGAAGCCTTCTTTCCAATCGGCCTAAATATGGTTTTATCAACCAGCTCTCCGAACACTGTAACGCATGAAGGGGACAATGTACCTTGGCTACCTTGGCCTTTCCCCCAGCGCCTGTCTTGGGAGCGACGGCAGCTTTCTTGCCTGCCTTTTTGGAAGGCGCCTGGAAGTTATGGAGCATCAGTGTGTGGCCAGTCTGACAACCCTGCTACTGACCATCGTGCTTTATGTGGTGGTAGTAGTCGAGTGTGAGGTTGCGGAGCCGCTTGCGCAAGGCCGTGCTATCGGGCACTACCTGATTCGTACTTTCGCGGTGCCTATAAAAAGCTGCGGCAAGTCGCGTGGCCAAGCTTTTTCCAACGCTCTCAAGTCAAATTACAGACCATCTCCTCTCGACGCTGGTTTGTGCCAAAGCAGAGCGGGGATCGATTTCACGGACGTCTTAGTGCCCATTCTTCGTTTTTCGCAGCACTCGGTGCGTGGCGCAGGGCCGGGGGTTTCGTACATTCTTCATTTTTAATCCAGCATCCACACGAGCTTAGTCGTCTGCCCAATGCCAATTGTTCATTTGTTTCTTCTTCCTCTTAATGATGAAGTTCCCTGTCTTAGTTCACGCTGCAGAGTGGGCATCCAGCTTGTTCAAGATTGGTTATGAAGAAGGGATATACCGTCACGCGTGAAATAGCATCTTAATTTCATACAACATGTCCCCAACATGAGGAAAAATCTCGCAACCACCTAAATAGCGTTGAAAACCAAAGAAAAAACTTGAGCTTTAGATGAACCGGTAGAGATGGGAATCTGTGCGATTCCGCTCGGAACCGAATCTGCCGAAAATGCAGAGGAGCCGCCAAATGTCAGGAGGAGGAGGCTACCGGAGACTGTCTGTTGACACCAAGGATCATGAGCAAATCACACCAGAAGCGAAACATGGTTCTCATTCACTACTTACCGAACCAAACGTCGACGGAGTCACGCCACTTCCGCATTGGAACAGGCCGCTTGAAACGCCACAGCTTCCTTTGCTTGTAGTGAGCGTGAAACCAGACCCGGAAGAGGTGGCTGTAAATGTGGCAGGGGTCTGCACAGACCAAGTTCCAGAAGTAAGCACGCCTCCTTGGGAAGCTCCGTTGGTCATAAGTGCCGTTAGAGTCGATTTCGTCGGTACAGAACCAGGTGTCTAGAAGGACCATCGGATTCAGGGTATGTGATAGATAGAAAACACGTACGCTAGTGGGAATACCACCCTGATGATTAGCCATACAATTCAATAAATCTAATAAAGTGATATTAACTATATAGGACCCACCGTATTTGTAGATGTAGTAGATACGATAGATGTAGTGGGTGCAGTAGTTGTGGTAGATGTAGTACTACCAGCTTTCGGCGGATATGTGAGACCGGTACTTGCGCAAGAACCCGACTGAGGGGCATCTTGATAACTGTAGGAACCTCAGATTCACAAATAAGATAAAGAAGAATTCACCAATTGGAATAAAGGTTCCGTCGATTACGCTGCCCTGGAGGTTGAAATACCAGCTGATCTGATTGATAGCACTGCCAGAACAGCTAAGTGCAGGGGTGACTCCCTGGTCGTGCAACAGAAGAGGATCAACAATGAAACAACTGTCGTCAAAAATAGTGCATTGGTTTATTTTCTAATACACATACCGATGCATTCTTAAGTGCGGTAGTAAGCTCTGAAAGAGTGAAAGTCCTGGTCGAAGAAGGCGTGATGCCACCTTGGGAGAGCCAATCAAAAGTAGGAAGTGACTAAAAAAACCACGAGGTCAACATTACTCTAATGTAAGACCATAAATCTGGGCTACCTTGAAGAGCCTCTCAACAGTGAGGAAGAAATCCACGGCCTTTATAGGAGGTATGAGAATGAATATCTCGCATGCATGCTTCTTACATCTGTTCCTTGCAGGGAGCCTGGGGGAAGACACTGCAGCTGGAGAGTGCTATATAGGATTGAGCTTATAGAATTTTACAACAAAACGGCTAGGGAATCATACCTGTAGCAGGTTCCGTGAGTCGACCATTCATGCTGATATACAGGCAGACCACCGGACGAAATTAGGAATTAAAATGTCACTTGAGAGACAGAAAACACACCTCCCAGAATTGCTCATTCTGTCCATTTATATCAACCCAAAACTAAATTCAATATGAGTTTTACGGAGAATGTTATGAGTGATTGAAGTGACTCACGGTGTTCATGAAATTGAGGAGCTCCGTTTGACCAGCGTTCTGGATGATCTGTGAAAGGTTTGTTGAGATATAAACCTGAGTTGGAGTGGGAAATGTAAAACTTACAGAGGTCATGCCAGTGTAGTCCCGAGATGGGTCACAGTTCTCACTAAAAGATCCATCGCAGCTAGTTTTCAAATATTATTTTATTTGGAAAGATGATATATATTTAGGTATACATACTGGTCCGGCCAAAGTCCTTATAAGCTAGATGAATGACATTTCAATGAGACTTGTCATTTAATTCCTTACCATGAACAGTCCACGAAGTCGGAAGATTCACTCCAGGGCCCGACGTGTCCCAGAACTATACACAATGGAATGGAATGGTTTTATTTGCCTATAGTTACCCATAGAATACAAGATTACCTGGGTTTGTAACAGTAACCCCTAGTTAAGAGAAGAAATCAAAGAGAAGAAACAGAAAAAAGGGTTGTGGAGTGACTCACGCCTGGTGACTCGAAGCAACATAAATTTGTCTGTATTGTAGTGTTATGGCAAGAGGTTTGACCGGTTGCTGAACAGGAAGAAGCCCTGGGAAACAGTTGGGCCGCAGATATATCAGCACCACCTATGACCGAGCGTCCCACCGCGAGAAAGGAGAGCGCAGAGATAGCCCATGAAGACAGCATTGCTGTAAGATACCCAAGGGGGAGATCCATTGCAGCCACGAACTATATAGTCCTTGCTGACCGAAAGAAGAGAACCACACCGAGACCATGTGCAAGCAATTTTAACTCTGGACATCCTTGGTGATTTAGCGTCTTCTACTGCTTCCGTGGATGTATGTCTTTGGTATATATTGGAACTCGGTAAGTTGACACGTGTGTGCACACCCACTCGGAGCTAACTGAAGGAACGTCATAGCTTCCTTTGGTTGGGTCACTGTGTGACAGCTATCTGATAGTGATACGAAGATGATATATGCGCGAATCAATCCTTGGCGGGGTTTCCATAACCGTTTATCTGGATCTGCACATCTACCCGTTCTGGTAGGACTCTTTTACATACTTTGGAGGTGGGGGACCCCACTTTACGAGTCTTGTAGAGACATCAACGATTGGATCTCCGCCAAAAGTCATGAACTCACCTCAGGGATGGGCCACTTGTGTCAAGACAACTCCATTAGGCGCCGAGTCGGTGTCCTGCCCATAATGCTGCATACCATGTGCACTGTCAAGACGATACAGGCTAATATTGTTGTACACACGCACGTTGCCAACTTGTTGAAGATATCACTTTACTCCCGGATCTTAATGACCAGTCATAACCGGTATTTAAACACTTGCCCGTGTGAAGTTGTCTCCTCGTTTGGGTCATACTCTGCGAGGTACATGACAGCTGTTTGATGCATTGTGCTTTACCCATATATTCCAGCTATTTTTTATTGTCAGATGGTAGACGTGATGCTCTATGTTCGAGTTCTTGGGGGCTGCAATGCAGCATTGTCTCGGCTAGTGATGGATCTGATGCATCATAGATTTTGGTTTCATATCGCCTCAGCTCGCGCAGACATACATTTTTAATTGGCTACTCTGATCATGTGAGCGCTTCAACTTGTCCTGTTTCATGTTTTCAAGGATGTCGAAAGGAGCTTTTCCAAACAGTTACAGATGAATACCTTATTCACATTTAGTAGACAGGATTAGTTGCAATTATTAACATACTGAATTGAAAAGTTTAGCCACCCAATTCAGTCACAGATAATTATTAGGTAATTAATGCTGTCTGGTCACTCAACTATAGAGGCAGCTGATAATTCAAGCTTACGAACGCATTTAGGTTTGATCTGCGCCTGTCGAGGGAAGTTTCATTTCCACCCAGTAGGATTGATTATTTTACGTCTCTGCGACCGGGCGGGCCGCGGGACGGGGCACCACTCCACGACCATCCTTCTTTTCAACCATTTGCAGGTCACCAGATACATTTTTCTTCGTTTCCCTTTCACTAACCCTTCTTCCAGGCTTCCACGGCTCTGGTACATCCACCCGGGCGCGATATATTTCAGATACTAATGAATAATATATGGAGTCATGTGCATAACAACAAGGTATTGAAGGGTTCTTTCATCTATAAAAGTAGCTGTCGGTTGGCCTCTTGTTCCAACATACACTTCTGCAATGTTTTTCACACATCTTACTAGTCTTGCTGCTGCTGCTTCAGGAGCTTTCGCCGCCATTATATACGCCGGTGTCAACGAGGTATGCCTGCATCTCAGAATCCCCATTGTCACCGGTATTGATACTTTACCTAGTCCGGGGGAGAATTTGGAGCCTTTGGGGCCATGGGACAGGGTTTACCTGGGCGGTTCGGTGTCGACTATGCATTCATTAATAAAGTGAGGCCAAGTTTGATATTCACTCTCTAGCCATTCAAATAATCAATCCAATCTGTGGTAGAGCACCATCGATATTTTTGTTGATCAAGAAAAAATCAATTTATTTCGCGTTACGTTCCTTATGGAGCGAATGACGCCAGTTGCCTCAGGTATTTTTTGTTCTGTATTGGGAAATACATGTCGTAATCTCTTAGGAAGGTCTTAGTGGAGCTTTCAATGAAACAGTGAGCTATTACGCACTCTATGGTAAACAATTTGACTCTGATTTTTCCAGTACTTTGGCTTTTATGCAGATGCAATCAATTATATTACAACAACCAAAGGGGCATACGCATTAATTGACGTGAGCCTCGCCTTTCATCTAATTTCTGCTTCCTCTGATTCGGGGTTTTTTTTAGCCGCATAATTATGTGAGTCCTGAGTCTTCGAGTATTACTTCGGTCATTATAACCAAGCAATTTCCGTGTTTTTCATCAGATGCGGTACGGGTGGGTGGGGTTTGTGTCACCATGCAAATTTCGCGCTGAATCGCCGATTGTAGTGACCCGTCATCTCAGCCCAACTCTGGAAGTGTAAGTAAACCACAGCGACGTACCCCACTGTAACTCTGAATTCTTATCTATTCTAGATAATTGGAGATACTACGGACGAGTTGGCGGCGACGACAGCAGAGTTTGGCTTATTCTGGCGAGAATTTGCCTCCCGCTTCGTTGATAATGAAAAGGTTATATTCGGAATAAACAACGAACCCCACGATATGGTACGTTCCTATATAATTTCATGAGCGCATCTCATTTTTACCCCAATTCAAGGACACAGCACTCGTTTTAGCTAATAATCAGGTTAGTCTGACAATAGGAAGTGATAATCACCACTATAGTAATCCTATGCATATCTTAGGCCGCCATTAATGGAATCAGAGCCGCCGGCGCCAAGCAACTCATCCTTGCTCCAGGGAATCACTTTACGGGTGGTCATTCCTGGAATCAGTCGACGGGAGGAAATGCCGCCTCGAGTGAATTTCTTGGAAAGATAAAAGATCCCCTCAAAAATACTGCGATTGATGTTCATGAGGTGTTTCATCTCCTGATACCTTGAATTCCTCCTCGGACTGACCAGAACTAATAACTGTCTCTAGTATCTTGGTCAGCGATTTGTTTGCGGGACAAATGTGCTTGGAGACCTGATAATTTTCAAATCTAGACTTTGATTTCTCCGGGACACACAATGAATGCACTCAACCTGGTCCGTCGAACCTAGTCGGCCTCACAGAATTTTTGAAACAGAACAATCTCAAGTAAGTGCACACGTCTCATATTGACGTAGGGTATTTCTTATCATCGCTTCCCTTGATTTCAGAGCGATTCTATCGGAATTTGGTGGTGGAGACAATGCCAACTGCTTCTCGGTACGCTCATTGATTACAATATTCTAAAATCTGTTCTCTGACGCTTATCTAAGGCCATCGATGATTTGCTCAAGTATGTCAGTGCAAACAATGAATACATTGGCTGGGCGGCTTGGGCTGCAGGACCACGTAAGCATGCATTATATATTTCCTATAGTCTAGTCGTATGCTAAGTCTGGATCCCTAGTTTGGGGGAAAGCTGACAGTTGTTGCGGCCCTGACACAGGGAGTCTCGAGCCTGGGTCGCTTACAAGTAGTGGCACACCAGGGTATGTCTTGACATGTGAAAATAAACGGATCAAAGCTTATTTTCACATTCAGAGCGTTCAATACTGTTTGGGCAAACTCAATCCGTCCAAATATCCCCAAATGTAAGATTTTCGTTCACACTCAGAGTTCTGTGTCATGATGCTGTTTTTAGCCTTGAAGAAGTCAGGGGTCTCCAGTTTATCTTGAGGCCAACACTGTCATTTGAACTAGCGGACTCGGGAACAAGTTTTTAAACACCTCTAACACATACACTAATATAGTAGGGATGATACCAGGAGTACCAAACGTAGTTAGAGTGGTAGCTTCACACCGGATTGTAAGATCCACTTCAATACCTCTGCAGCAGGTCTCAGAATTATAGCATTATTTGTTCCGTCTGCATTCGATTTAATGGTTAGAACGAGCGCCCTCACAAGACCTCGTTTATCAGCTTCGAGAGACATATTCTTCCTTTCCTCTTTCCCATCAAGATTTGCAAATAAGTTGTGCACGCATACCACACCTCGATGCACCAGACCCGGGTCCCCTGCAGTCAAGTCCTCTGTCGTTGCCACAACCTCTTCGTCATCTTCAGGTCGCTCTTCTCTGTATTCCCGTGCGATCTTTGGTGAGATTAGTTCCACAAGCATGGGAAGGACGCGATGGCGCTCCATTTCAAGTGCCGCTAGAGTCTGGCATGTGTTAGGAGAGGATGTTAAAATGGCAAGGGCACCCGAGGCAGCCAGTCTGGTTGGCATATCGTCGACATCCGACAACGCAACAAGAATCTGGAGCCTCGATTTCGTGCTAGAGCCTTTGGCTCCTCCGAAATAATCGAATGATTTCTCAGCTCCCCCAACTAGGTTGCAAACCAACTCTGTGGCCGCACGCCGTAGCATGATATTGCTGTCAAGAAGATGGGTCTCCACACGTTTGACGATATCGCCAACAGGGGGTTTCTCGGACTGACTGCGTTCAGATATGAGACAGAAAGCACTCACACGCTCCGCAGCCTCGGGAGTTACAGATGAAATATTGGTGAGTGCCATTACAGCCTCGAACCGTTGGAGCAAAGAGGATGAAGAATGTGAGAGAAGAATAGCCAAAGGCCGGATGGCATTGACATAAGATTCGTGCGCAGGACCAAACACCGCTGAAGGTGAAGAGGTGATCGAAAGTTTGGCCAAGACCTGGATGGCAAGGAGGTCTGTGGAATCCAACCTATCGATATCACCTTGTCCATGCATACTCAGAGAAATTTCGGCGATGGATACCCTGATAATATTAAGTAGAGCTTTTGCGCCCCCTCCTTGAAGTATCTTCCCCCTGTTGGCTTTCTCCTCTGCTAAACTCAAAAATGCTCTTGCAACCGTCCTTTGTGCTGCCAAGCTCCTTTTTTCCACCTCTCCATTCCCTAAGTTCTTGATGATTCCAGTGAGAGCATCTACAACGCCTGCATCCATTAACTTCTTTCCACGTATACGTACGTGGCCGTCATCATCTGGTTTTTCTTGATCAGTGATACACATGTCCTCCGCTGACAACTTCCCCTTAGCACTTGGTGTCGTCATTCGCCTTAGCCTCTCGATTTGCTTCTCCTCATCCGAAAGCCGGGGTTTATATGTGCAAAGATTAGAGATGATAACGGCGATGCCGTAATCTAGACCGAGAGCTGGGACAGTCAGTGAATCCGTGTCACGTTCAGCATGAGAAGCAGGAAATGAAGGGGCGCTGGGACGATGCGGCACAAGATCCATAAGACATTTCAAGAAAGTAGCATCATTGGATACGGCTTCTTTAGCAGTTGCTTGGACAGTAAGATACGCTAGACCTTCCACAGCATCAAGTGTTGGGGAAGACGGTCGGCCTTCAGCCATGACAAGCATTTTCATCAACTCTACCAATTTTTTATCATCGGTACCAGCACTGCTGGACTCTGAAGGTTTTCCTGATGATAGCGTAGTAATTCCACCATGATTGTTCTGTGTATCAATGACGGAGCCTCGCGAAAGCTTCACAAGAGCGACCGCGGCAGCCCCGCGCAGTGCGGAGTTCTTTGTTTGGATCGTGCTCCTATCAAGCCAATCTTTGACGAGTGGAGTAAAGATGAGCGATCGACACACTGCGTGTCCACTTGCCTGAGAAAGCAAGTTGGCTATCGCGACGGGAACCTCCTGGGAAGAAGGGTATAAATACAATGTATCCATGACATCGTCAAGGAAATCATCTCGTGAGAAGATTTCGCAAGCTGATTCCCAGTCCACCTGAAACAACGCAGTCAAGAACAAGAGTCCAGGAAGTGTCGTTGACTCTTGTGTACTTGACAAACGCGCCTCAACTGGTGTTGAGAATGTGCGGACAAGTACGGCAGTCGGGATGTCTGAACTGGACTGCGCGGAATACTTTAGTCGAATGTCGGAACAGAATTTGGATAAGAGAAGAAGGGATTGAGCTCTTATAGAGGCGTTCTGGGAGGGGATAAAAGAGTCTATCAAAAGATTCAACTCTTCAGGAAGGAGAGATTCAAAAGGAAGATCTCGGTGTTTCTGCAGAAGATCCTTGAGAGCTGTTTCCTCTAGAGGTGCGGATAGAGATGACATGCTTGCTCATAAACTCGAAGCAATAATGTACCACAAGGCACCACAACCATCTACATATCTGCAAGGGAATTACATGATTACTTTTTTAATATGTACACACTTCACAACGGATTGATCTTTCAACTTGGCCATTTGTATTGCTAGTCCATGGACCGAAAACCCAGTTCTGCACATTCAAAGAGAGTAGGGACCATGAGAATGAGCATGTGAACGACAATCGACACAAGGAAGTTTCCATTGGGGTCCTTCCAGCTGCGGTACCATTGCAAATTTTTTCTTACCAAAACCAGTCAACAACTTGGGAGGCATTAATCGAGTCGAAATCTAACTTGCGAGATGCATCGATCATGAAATTTAAACCAGATTGTTGCAAGCAGTCGTTTGCGTCATAATTCATCATTACGTCCACGATTCATGAGGTATCAACAACTTCAGGAAATAGAACAGCGAAGACCTGTACAAGCAAAGGGTTATTACAGGCGCATATACATGGACATCGAGGCACACCTCGTCCACTAAAGTATATACAATGTGTTGATTAAGCCTTCGATTTTGTAGCACGGAGAAAATTCTTCGAGCACCCCGGCGCGCATTCGATCTTCCTATCATATTTGAAACCAAGTCTGGAACGGAGTCAAACATCACATGGCATGAAATAAAAGAGCACAAACCTGGCACCAGGGCGGAGAGCTTGCGGTTCGCTTCATCGCGGGTGCGAGCCTTCTCTTCCCGGGTTCGAGGTACACTTAGTGGTCTAAGATGACCTCCAGGCCATAGATTTTCGCGAAAAATGTTCAAATATCGTAACAAATAGCTTTCATCCATATATGCCCGAAAGGTATCTCGAAGTTTGCTGCCAAAAAAAAGGAAGAGGGGGGAGGGAGGGTCGGATGTTAGTAAAACGATTGGACGATTAAATCAAATAGACGACCAACCGCTCAATTGTACCACCTAATACCTGTTGGAGAATGATAACTATAGCCTGTCGTCGCAGCCAATTGTTTTTCTTGTCTAATTCGAAAACTGCCAGGATGAGGTCACAGATTGGAGCTGAAAAGTTTGTCTCTCCATCAAGGGGTTTCAACACTCCAGGAAATTTCAAAAGTGTCTCTTCTGGAAGCAACTTCCCGGAGAGCTTGAACGCCTGAGCGACAAGGTCCTCGTCAGTCATCCCCACACCAACAATACCTGCAAATTCAGCAGCCTGTCGGGTTAGGCGCTGGATCATCACTTCCAACATTGAGGGACCAAAGAGCATATCATCTATACTTTCTGCCACAGAGCGATAGACTGTGCGCACAATCGTCTGGCCTGGGTAGGTAGGCTGAGGTTTACCACTTGTGTACATGGGTGTGACATTAAGAGGGGCTTGTCTGGAGAGGAATGAGCGCAGCTCGTTGCTCTCGCATACCAATGGGACAGCAATAAGACTCTAAAGGACATGCGTGGGTTTAAAAGGCTATTGGAGGGCCTCAAATACAACACTTACCTGCAAGTATTTCTCTAACGAGATCCTGCGTGTATCAACGAAACTGCTGGATAAGGACGTAACGAGTCGTTTTCCAGGGAATTCGAGATTTCTCACGACAAGATATTTATCCTTCAAGCTCTGATGCATGTTGAAAAATTCATTATACCGCCTCGCGACGACCCATCCGGACGCGAAAGTACCATCAACTGCGAGTTGTTGGACTTCCACAAGATATCGCACCACGGACTTTCCATCGTCCTCGCTCACGGCCGAATTGGAAATGGAGACACGAGTCCGCTCGGGGATGAGGCGATTATCTGCTTCCTGTTGTTGATATTGCATCCTTTGGAACGTGAGCTCCCGCAATTCCCTTTCCATAGCTGACTTGGATTTGTTCAACAACCGAAGCTCTTGTGCATCACCAGTAAGTTCTGCTTTGCGGATGAGCGTATCAAGCATCGCTTCCTGGGACTGCAATTTCGAGATTTTCTCACTCAGTCGGTCGATGTCATATGATAGCTGGAGGTCTCCAGGTCCTGCGAGTTCAAAACTGCCGGATGCCCTATCATCTGGATCATCCGCAGTGACTTCCGGCTGGTCTTCGTCCAAATAACTATCAAAAAGTCCAGGTCGGCGTCCCTCCTCTACCATTTTGCTTGTATCTTGATCATCATCTCGATGTTGAAAGGACATGTGTCCAACTCCTGGAAACGCAGCGCTCCTTGGACTCTCATCGCGACGCTTGTCATCGGCAATGATGTCCGTCAGTGCAGCCTGTATTGCCTCCATACGTTCTATGCTAGGATGCTCTTGGCCTGTCGGTAAATCCAATGGATCAGGCTCCAGAGATTCGTCGAACAGAGGGAGACGTGATGTGTTGTGCTCATCTTCTGACGTTGGTGAAATGAGAAGTTCCAGCTTTGAGGGCACAGTCGCACGCGTATGGGCAGCCTCAACGTAAGGTCCACCCAACATTGAAGAAGTCGATTCCCATGATTCAGTCTTTAGAAACAGCTCCGGTGAGCTGGAAGCGGCAGTAGGGTTTTCGCCTCTTTTCGCAGACGGTGACAAGAACTTGGGACGGAGGCGAGTTTTCCGAGTATGACTGCCACGTTTTACAGAAGCTTTCTCAGAATGAAGCGGAGCAGTTGGGGATGCCTCCAGATATGTCCGTGTCGGAGAGACGGAGGCGGTTTGTTGGCCGCCTTTCCTCGCAGAAGAGCGTGGTTCTAAATCACCCACAGCTCTGAACCACAGATCACTTCTTTCAAATGCTTCAAAGTCAATTTCCAACTCCTCCTCAACCTCTCTTTGTGCGCGAAGTACGCTCTTTCTTACCCGCCTCTCCATGACAGATGAAGTAGCAGAAGAGTCGAGGACGAAAGAACGGATGGTATCAACATGCCGCTGTGAGACCGCCGAGAGCGTCGCTGAAGACGAGGCAGTGGAGAAATATAGGTCATAAATCATCGTCATGTCCTCCTTCACGGTAGTTCCTGGTTGCTTCCCGTTTTTTAGAATATCCTTGGATGAATCTTCATCAGAAGAGTCCACCGATTCCAGGGGATTCTTGAAACTCTCTACTGTGAGCCAGAATTGCACTAATATCGAACGGTTCCGACGGTCCATGAATTCCATAAAATACGACAGCGAGCTTGGATTGATCAGCACGTCGCGCAGAGTGAGACGCGAGAGAGCCGTCGAGGTAGGACTAGAATCTTGGTATACAGAATGATGCTAATTAAATATTGATCAGGCAAAAATACATCTCGACTGTAGTTGTGTGGCTTACAGAATCATCAACGCCTCCTAGGACGGCTATACGTTTCTCAACGTTACGCTTCGCAGTGTAAAGTCTATCAAGATAGGCGACAATGTCCTCCGTTTTTTCCCCATCAATCCAGTCATCCTTCTCATGGTTCGCTAGACAGCTTTCACTTCATATTTGAGAAGACGTAGATAAATAAATGCACCCACCAAGCAGAGCGCGAGTTCGACGCACTTCGCCCACAATGTCATTCTTTAATCTCCTTGCATCGAGGAGAGAATCACATCGATTTATGCTTCGTAAAAAGGATTCGAAGCGACGAGGGTCAGTACGAAGATTGATGTCTTCGGATCGAGGCCGCCCCATTGATGAGGAATGTTGGACACGTTCAGGTCCTTGAGTTTCTAGAATGCGGCGCACTTTTGAAATAAGTTTCCTAATGTGTTCCAGTTAGTCAGTCTGGTATTACTCAGAGCCCACAAGAGTCATACTGTTGTCGTATCGCTTCGCCAGCCTTTTTTGTCGGAAGTCAATATCTGAATGGCCCAATGAAGGGAACTGCTTGCCAGTTGGTCAACAGCTCTATTCCAGAAGTCCGGGTCGGCAAGCATCTCCATCACGGGTGCAAATACGGCACAGGTCAGAATTTCCCTCACTACTATTCGCACAGCCTTGCTCGAAGCTGCATCAGGAGGGAGTATGAGAGGAAGAGCTCTATCAATAAGGCCACGGAGATGAGTCTCTTCGGATTGCTTGGTCACCACAGATGCCAGATTCTCTACAGCAGGGTGTAGTTTCCCGCCTGGTCCAGCATATCTTCCTGCGAGTAGTAGGTCAAGCTCCTCAGATTCTGTGAGATGTCGCTCTAAGCCAGCTCCTCGAAGGGCAATCTCTGACTGGCGGAACTGCTCTACATGAGCAGTGACTTTGGGAAGAACACGATGGACAACTAAGGAAGGCAGATCGAGGTTGGATACGCGGCCAATAAAAGTATCCAAGGACGCATGCAATGTGGTGGAAACAGCTGTAGGGAAAGAGGGAGAAGGCGAAATTTTTTTGTACCATTCCAAGACAAAATCTCGTACTATCATAATAAGAATTTCATTCAAAGAGGAGGAGAGTACAGGAAAAGACGGCATCAAAGGAGGCAGATTTTTTGGTGATTGCGTCGACCATTGTGAACGAGTGATAACTGCTTGCCATGCTGCGGGGGTTGAAAAAGCCAATAATCGTGCGCTAAGCCTTGGGGGTGGAGGAGGGGAAGGGTACATAGTATCCAGAGTAAAGCCAAGGATGACATGAATAAGCAAGAATGACATTCCAAGAAGTATTATAAGGAAAGGAGAGATGAGGAGGAGCGTTAGAGAAGAAGTGGCGATCTGTGTGAGAATGGGAAAAACCGCAGCTAGCAGGGCAACGCCTGCCATAGTCTGGAACCCTAGTCTCCGAGTCGTACGATCCATGTTAAGAGAGCTTTTCTATATCACAGTAAAGCTCTGTCAGTTTGACTTTGAAAACCGCCGATGCTGGAGGCTGGACATAAACCGGTTAGCAAGACATCCAGCCCTTGTTCAATATAGATATGGAGTAAATAGAGAATTACATGAGACACATACGTAGACTTTTAACGCTTATCGCATTGGCGTGCGAGACCTCGTATAACGATAATGGTAAGTCTGCAGAACTAGTGGAGTGGCGGACTCCGGAGATGGAAAGGCTAACTTAGCGCCGAACCTGGGAACTTGATTGCAGAGCGTCAGGGTAGACGAAGAGAGGCTCTTAAACCTGAGAGTGAGTTGAACCGGCATCAGAGACCAATTACTAAGTTGATGCCGTAACAGACGGAAACTTGTAAACATGCGCGTATATCTATCTATCTGTCTAGCTACGATTCGCGCAAACGAGATAAAGTGCTACGCTGCACTGGTCAATTCTACATCGATGAGCTATTCACAAGCTTGGTATTTACCTGATAATAAGCGATAATATTCATCACCGGTAAATGTTGCTAATAAATTTCCCATGAGTTGGCCGGATTATTTTCATAGAGGTTTCGGTGTTTTGAATGACTAAATAGGCTTTTTGAAAAGATACTCCTCAGCTGACCTCATAGCTCAGTGGTAGAGCGTGTGATTCCAGTTGAGGCAGTTCCACAAGGTCGTCCGTTCAATCCGGGCTGAGGTCAAATTTTTCATGAAACCCCCGCCCTATTTTTACATTTTAAGTTAAGTATTCTTGACAACCAAATTTCTCGCGTTG
Organism: Gomphus sp. MG54; assembly: GCA_003314385.1. Taxonomy (NCBI): domain Eukaryota; kingdom Fungi; phylum Basidiomycota; class Agaricomycetes; order Gomphales; family Gomphaceae; genus Gomphus; species Gomphus sp. MG54. Next base: position 23,435 of record QLPG01006021.1, read on the forward strand.
GTATCAATCACCATGTCCCAAATAATAGTATATTCAGTAGTTGCTTAAGATATTTGTTACCAATTTTGGTATCATATACACTACATGCATTTATAGCACTCTGGATATAATTATAAAGAAACACATCTCCCATAGTGTCGCTTGGTCGGCGGCGTCACTGAACATTTGTGGATGATGATGAAAGGGGGAGTACAAGTTGTTCTTTCCAAGCATCCGATTGCATTGCGATCCAGATTCTGTATCTGTATAGGTCTATCGTTCCTTGTGCCCAATGATCCTTGCGTGCCGCCCGCGATGTTACTGTAATAACTGAATCCGAAGGTCATATTGAGGCGCGTGCATTGATTGTGGCACTACATAGAGATCTGTGAGCCCAGTACGTGTGAGATAGCAGTGCATTCATGACAAAGAACTACGAAATAGTTAAAGGCATATAGCTCGATGCTAATGCAATTTGAGCTCGAAAATTCCCTTTAACGGGGTACATACCGTGTTCTGCCGGCTTACATAAACCCGTATGATAGCCCCCAACATTGCTTGCCCCTCTCAAGGTCGACGATGGAGGCCCCAAAGAGAAAGGTAGCATCATCATAGAGTCCAATGGTACACTCTTAATTGTTCTGCCAGGTGACTGCCAAAGTTTCGCAGAGCATCCACGGTCACGGCGCCAGCTCGTCCAGCACTCCCTCAACCTTACCCTCCCCTCAGCTCACCGTACGAGCACAAATCAGCAGCCCTGCTCGCGCACGTACTGCCTCTAATATTCCTTCTCCAAATACCTCAAACGGCAATACAAATTCGAATGTCAATGGAGCTCTCCGACCACATGTTGGCGCGACAGCTCGTCGGTCGCCATCACCAGCGAAAATGCGTCCTGGCTCCCCCTCGAAGCTCCTATCCCACTTGAAGCCTTCGACGTCGCGTGCTCCGCTTGTTAAGTCAGCTACTATTATTATGCCGCATGGTGACCGTACGCGACAGGGGAGTTTATCCTCAGTGCTTTCTTTGACACCCGGGGACCCATTAAGTTCGGCTGTATCTGCACCAACGACGCCCCTTCCACGTAGAGATGCCAAAGATATGCTGAATGATGATTCTACATTCCCTATGAACCTCGACTCGGGCTCTGGTTCCATTCGCATCAAGTCCAAGGTATCGGGCATAGCGAAGCAAGCACCGCCATCGCTTTCGACCATTCTTTCACCTCCGTCACCATCATCCCCTTCTTTGACATCGGCTTTTTCTAATACCAACCGTCCACCACGCGCACGAGCTACGACCATTGCATCGCGTCATCCCTCCGCCAGCTTTTCTGTCCCCCAGTTTCATTCATCTCACTCTGCTGCACCACATTTATCTCACGAACTCGTACCGCTGCCAACATCTCCACCTGCATCTACCATCTCATACTCATCACATTCATCTGTGTCTGCGTCTAGTGTACATCCACACTCCACCAGCACGGGGCTGTCACCTCCTGTCTCGTTCGCTAGCCATGCGCGATCAGAATCTTCGTCCAAATCCACGTTTAGCCTGCAGGCGACGCGAGATACATCCTCTTCGCATGACGAACACCCTCCAAGTCCTCCTCCAATACGCACACTTGTAGCACGCGTGCGTCCCGGCACGAGAATTTCTGGTGGGAGTGGACAGGGCCAGACTTCGGGCTTTAGTGTCTCTGGTGAGAGAGATTTGGGCTCGAGTAGCGCTGCACCAACGGCGGAAACGGATGATAGAAGCACCGACGACAGCGACCGCAGCGATAATGATATTCGAAAACGAAGGCCACGTCCTACGGGGGAAGATGCTCCCGAAGATGACTTGCGGGCTGAAGCAAAATCAAACCGCAAGGTCTGTTGATTACTTGTCTCAGCTTCAGTCCTCTTTTTCGTGCAAGCTCAATAACCTTCTTTTTTTCCCCTCTCTATCAGATTGCTGATCTCGAAATTACGACACGCTCCCTACTTACTATAAATGCCGCCCTCGAAGCGTCTAAACTACGGCAAGCTCGCGAAATTCGCGAGTTACGCCGGAAATTACGGGAAACGCGGCTCATCATGCCACCGGGGCGCTTCAGGCTTTTGAGTGAGCAAGAAAGAGCTGATGAGGACGCAAAGGAAGCCGAATCAGATGAAAATGAGGAAGATGTTGACGGAAATGATTGTGACGAGAGCTTCAGGCGTGTGAAGATGCTTATGGAGGATCTTTTAGTTGCGGGACGCAACGCATTAACAGCACGTTCACCATCCTCCTTATTGGGCATTCACCAAGATCTGCCATCGCCCTCGTCTACAGCCCGAAAAAATCTGGGTCTCGGCATCGACAACGAGTCTGTGACGATGAAGGGTACGAGGATAGACCAGGGTGAGGTGCTTGGTTGGGACGTAGGCTCCAGTTTGGGTGTAGACTCGAGCTCGAACCTCGGGAAGGAATCCGGTTTGCGACGGTGGAAGCATGGCGTTGCTATTGGGAGCAAAGTTTTGAGCCCAGAGGAGGCAAAGCTTTGGGTAGAGGATGATGTCGATGAGGAGGAACTTGAAGAGGGCAATGAGGGGGACGGGGTTGAACCTGAACGTCAAGCAGATGGAGCTGGGAGTCCTGCCGTATCTCAAGATATGACCGACTCGAACAGCGACATCAAACCAGATACCAGCGAGGTTCTATCCTAGCCCAGAATGGAATACGCCTTCGCATCACACTAGAAGCTGTTGGTCCCTATTATTTTTCATAAACGCATTAACATCATTAGCATCACATGTCCCCATCAACTGCATGCCCTTTTTGCTTCCGCCTTTTCCTTTATTCGTTTTTTTTTATCTTTTCAGATGAGTACGTAGATTGGAGTTAACGCGTCATAGAAATGTTGTTGGCTCGGCATGGACGTACCCAGTACGATCATACTTGCAAAATTTTTAGTGGTGGAATATGAAATGATTCATTGTTGAATTGTAAGAGAAAACGATCGCATCAGAAGGGAGACTCACCCAACTTTCATTTTTACATCATCTTTTTAAAAAACCATTTGAATCGATATACACTATCTGTGTATACTGGAGGGCGATACAATACTCGTAACTACAGCTTGAACATTTCTGAGAATGATTAGTCTCGCTGGTTGGTGAGCATCAGAGGTTCTGTGATGGCTGTTTTTCACCTTTTCTCCCTTCAGAATGATTATGCATTTCCTACTGTGATTTATGACCTCCCATGTCTTAACTTGACATAATGACTCACTCCTTCAATAGCCTTTGAAAGTCTGCACATTGTTCAGCTCAGGAATTCGGTCTGATCATCGGTTTTTACGTGAATTCGAGGCGCAGAATGTCATGGGCAGTGGGGATGCGTTATATGCAATGTGATTGCATGATGTGAAGAAATAAGACAGCTGGATTTTGCGAGTGTAGGGGAAAAAAAAAAGACCCCATTTATTTCTGTGATGTGCCAGTGAGTTGCCAGAATGTCATGGATAGCTCATGTCCAGTCCAGAGTGGGTGGGCCAGGATTAGTAGTGTGATAGGTATTTTGGTCAACGTGTTTTATGGAAGCATCACACATCAGAGATTGGGGTGCCAGGCAGTGGTTGGGTGCAGCTAGTATAGAGTGTATTGTTGGCCAGACTAGGCCTCAAAAAGGGGACTAGCCTTGGCAAGTTGGTGTGCATGGTGGTCCAAGGCAGCTTTGCACATTGGGCATTCCCAGCTTGTTGCTGCATGAGCACCTGTGCAGATGGCACATGTCAGTGAGATGTGTTGACATGGTGCAGGTTCATTGCATTTTTCTTTATTGGGACAAAGGCATTCTTGTGTTATGTGTTTGCCTGAGCATCATCCACAAATCATTATCCTCTTGCAGAGTGACCAAAACAATGACAATTATAGCATTGTGGTCGGTGGTGTAGGAATTTGGTTATCAGGTGGAGGTGAACCCAGAATACAATATGGTGGCTGATATAGCTATTGGTGACTTGAGCATCAATGAAGAAGAGAAACATGAACATGTGTGTATTAGTTTGCTGATTGTTCCATGGGCAGTGTCAGGCCTCGGTACTACCGATGGTACAGTCAGAACCGGCCAAGTCCTGCAGGTCAGTCAGGGTGGCTTGGCTTCAATGTACTCATACATTGCACCCTGCCTCCTGTGCATGCCACCAACTTGTAACAAAAAAGATACTTGAGAGGATGCCAAGGGTGTTGGCCTGAGTAGGGACTTCTGAACAGAAGGAGGAGAGTAGGGAGGTGTGAACCTAGTTGATACTCAGACTGAGGAACTATGTACATGCATTCGCTACTTATATAGGCTGAGAGGTGGAATGTGGAATAAGGGTGGCATAAGACATGGAGAAAAGAATAAGGTATGAAGACCATGTGGAGGTATTGTCCACAGCGATCTAGAATAGAACAATATGAAAGTAAGACAATAAAATATGACCGATAATAAACAAGTGAGATCTGTGGGAAGGAATAGAACAATAAGGAGTGGCCGAGATATAAAACAATAGGGCCACGAGTGTAAGGGATCTCTTAAAAAAACCATTGAATAAGGGTAGATAACAAAGCACAAAAACATTAGAAAAGACTAAAGTACAAAAAAAGAAGAGCCTCTTAATGTACTATTAATGTTTTTTCAATTAGCAGTTGTTTTGCTAATTAATCAGTCTGGATATGTTCAAATATTCTCTATTAGACTTTTCTCCAATCTTCTAGTGGTTCACAATATTCATTAATCCTTTAATAATCCTTAATACAACATCTATTGTTCACCACCAAAGGTTTGGCCTGAAATTCAAACTCCGCCTTCCAAAACGTTGGGCTCTAGCCAGATTCAAGTCCAGAGCCAAGTTGCCGGTTTCTCCATAGAAACACACCAAATATTAGCCTGAGACACCCCTGTCTCATACAAATATTATGGTAAGACAGTAGGCTATGCCTACACTGCCTCTTCCCTTAATCACATGCTCAAAACTGGTCTAAATCCCCCTTTTTATTGTTAAATAAGGAGATTACTAGGAATAAGCTAAGTAAAGTCTCAGAAAATGACTCACTATTGGAACTCCTATTTTAGAAATGACTCATACCAGTCATGTGACCTCATGAATGACTCATTATGTCTCAGATGGCATGAGTCACTGGATTCTAATTGGACAAGGATGGTTTTAAGGATGTAAACTAGAGATCAGGATGCACCCGAAATTCTGAGACAAGGTGCATGTGATTCTTTGATATGACTCACTCCCAGGAACTGTGATCCTATTGGCTTGTACTATAAATAGTTAGGAGATACTTTAGCTTACTAATTGTCCTGTAAATTAGTATAAAAGGAGGCCTTCCTGCCCCCCTTTGAAGCAATCAAATCAATCACCTCCTTTCCACTTGTCAGTGTGACATTGTGAGTACTCTTAGTCAGCTGTTGATAGTCCAGCTCCTAGGTTTACATAATAGTATTAGTACTGTTGATAGTCCAGTATTAGTATTATCTTTCTCATATATTAGTATCGTTGATAGTCCAGTAAGGTAGAAGACAAACAGTTTCCATTATATCACATGACCATGACAATGTCACAGTCACAGTACAAAAATTTTCATCATCTAAAATTTTTTTTGAAAAAAAGTATTCTGCTATAGAAGATGGCATTTTTTTTTGGAAAAAATGATTGTATTACACTATACAGTGTGAGCCTTGTCCAACTCAGCCAGAATAGTATCTGGCATGTTGCCAGATCCTTGTATAAAATGGTGGATATGACACTTGAGTCACGTGACCTTAGTAGAATCCATTTGTCATCTACCTTATCTGTGGGAATGTATTTCTATATATGGAATATTTCCTTATATGGGTGCTTATGTCAGCTCAAAAATTTTGTGACCAAAAAATTTTTTACAGTATCAGACTGCTTAAAAATGTGATTATGAATTTTGGGAAGATGTTTGAAAGTTTGGATATACTACATTTGCAATAGTGATTTTTTTCAAAAAGTAAAACCAAGACCATGTACATATAGTTCTATGCCATTGATCTGTGGTCTCAGAATAATTTTTTTGTCAATGTTGCCAGATCCTTGTGCAAAATGGTGGAATGTGACATTTGAATCACATAACTATAGTGGAAACTGTTTGTCTTCTACCTTATTAGTATTAGATTCAGCATAAGTAGTTGATAGTCCTGCTTAGTAAAACTGATTCTACAGAGTGAGATTGTTCTGTTGATAGTCCAGTTCAATTGCATCTCTACCTCTGAGGGTTTCTAATCAGTTTCTGATTAAAGACTCTTTTGTCTCTTGGGATTACTTCACTATAATTTCTGTTTCGGCCTCACCCTCATTTTAGAGTGCATTGACTGGGTTATCCGTTCAGTCCACTTACTTTCTCTTTCCTCTAAGCGCATTCCCTTTCATTGGAATATCTCTGGACCCCTAAGTGTCCTGAACCTACAGACTTTGATAGTCTCATTCATTGCTGCTAAAAAATGCATCACCTTGTCGTATTAGCTTCCTAGAGTTATTACACAGTTTGTGACCAAAGTACAAATATTAAATTATTTCTGGAGTTGTGCTGCAGCAGGGTTTGAAACTCTTCTTCGTCTCGCTTCACTACACACAGTGCTTGACTATAGTGTTATATCTTTAACATCAAGGTCTTGTCCAGGTTCCAAAACATGAGTAAGTGGCAATGAATAGTAAATGTTCTGAGGGTAAATGGGTAAGGGCAAGGGCAAGGCGTGGAAGAATAATAAAGAATAGGAGGGTGGGGTAAGGATAATGAACCTGATGATGAAACAAGTGTACCAAGCCAAAGCTGCACACCATGAGGGATGATATGGATAAGGGTCGGTCGGTCGGTACTGCAGAGTAAGTCAGAGCATGGTATTGTGGTTGTGACAGGCAGCAGGAGAGGAGTTCAACCTGTTGGAGTGTTAAGGGGTGGGTGATAATGTGGTTATTCTGGTTAATAAGAGAGATAACATCACAGCTATCTCACAAGGTGACAAATGTGGTGGGAATACCATGAACAATGGCTGGGAAGTTCTTTTGGGCAGGAGACAGCTGATCAGAGAGTCTGGAGAGCCAGCAGTGCATTGTAGAGGCAAGATATATTTGTTTGGCTTCACTGCATGCCACAATCTAAACATCTCCACTCTGGTATTGACCTACAGCACAGATTCATGGTGGGATAATCTCTATGTCCTGATTCCCATCAGCATCTGGTGTGTAAGATCTTGTTTCAAACCAGCATTTGGCATCTTCAATGGCTCTGGCAATTTCCTCTCCTAGCTCCTCATCAGACAGGCCTGAGAGTGCCAGATTGTTGTGATTGGATTATACAAGTATGAGGTCAAACCATGTATTATAGAATGGCATTTTGGGGTCAGGAGTTGGCTCTGGAGCAAGCAGAGTGGGAGTAGGGAATGGCACGGGTCACCCATGGGTCAAATGTGGGTGACCTGCATCCAACCCATGGGAAACCCAAACCTGTCAACCCATGGGTTTTTTCCCATAGGTCGACGGGTGTCGGGTGCATGGCGCACCTGCATGCCTGCGGCGCTTTCGTGTCATACGTCATGTTTGTGCCAACAGGAACGCACTGTATACGCATGTGCCAACACAAATGTGCAGTACATCGACACATCGACATGAATGTGCTGACACAAACGAGCCCACACAAACGTGCCGACATGAATGCACTGTATGCATATGTGCCGACTTAAACGTGCCTACATGGATGCGTTGTATACGTACATGTGAATGTGCTGTACGTGCATGTGCTGACATAAACATATTGTATGCGTGCACATATGGCTCGTTGGTGTTGGCATGTGCATGTCATACAGTATGGCGCATGTGTGTCATATGCACATGCGTGTCGTATGCGTGTGCAGCGTATGTGTGTCATATGCACGTGCATGTTGTACGCACACACGTGCGACAGGAGCAAGTGGCCGGTTGGGTTTCGTACGCATGCACATACACACATACATGGTTGACGTGCCAGGTTGAGCCAGGTCATGGGTGCTCTGGGCTTGACCCACACCCGCACCCAAGGGCACCTGACCCAGTGACCTGTGTGGGTTGGCCAAACCCATGCTATTCCCTAAATGGGAGAGGTAAGGACAGTTACATAGGTGTGTTTCCCAGCAGATTGCATGGTGTTTGGAAGGCCTAAGTGGGTGAAGATGGCATCCAGTTACTTATATACTTTGGCCAGTTGTAGGTCATGTGGAGAATCTCTGGGCATCAATTGGGCTATGGAAAGGTTGCAACTTTGGTGCAGGGTGTCAAGAGAGATTGTTGCTGTTTTAGCAGCCTTGGTCTTAGGGAGAGCAATTCCATATATCAGAGTACTAAGTTGTTCAAGTATAGTAGTTAATGATGCTGCAGTAAGCTGTCCTGGGAGTTCAACAGGCAGCAGTGGTGGTTGGACCATGGGAGCCATCGACTCACCAGTAGCCATCATCGGTCACTCTGAGAGGGCGATAAGGGTCTTGGTGCCAGGTATATCGGATGAGAGTGGGACTGTTAAGGGAATATTTTGAACCCGTGGACAAAAGAGAGGGCCTACTTTGCTATCGTCAAACTGAATAGGACCAAGAAACTGTCGGGAGTGGTCTCTATACAGTCAGGTAACATATATGTATTTGTCACACCTTGTACGAGAGCGTCCAGTTCTTCAAAGTTGAACAAAGATCGTTCACTCGTTACCCCATGAATGTGTCCTATAGAAGTATATTGACTATCACATCCATCACATGCAGAGGGTGCCATCATCGGAAAACAGACTAGCACAAATATCTCTCCGTGGTTCGAGTATTACGTTCTGTCCGGGATATGCACGCTCAGCTTCGGAGCTGCTAGCTTTTCCATGTAATCCTAGAAAAACACGATAGATTTCAGTCGAACAAAAAAGATAGAAAAACATTAGAAAAACGGAGATCTGGTGGGGGTTGACGTACCCTTAGCCATCGTTCTCTCTGTTCTGGCATATGGTCAAACACCATCCACCGCGAATCATTCTAGTCAAGACAATTCGGATTGCTTAGTCTACCAGGCTCTGAAAGGAAAGCAAACTCCACACCTTTAGAACTTTTTCAATTTCGCCTTTGTCAATCGCTTGGGCTAATTTCTTCAGATCAGCTCGTCCCCCGCCACCTTCACCTTCCTCATCGTCTTCATCAGGCGCTGGCGCATCTGCTCCAACGTCATCCCCACTCGCCTTTCCCATCCGTCCCCAAAACTCAAGGAAGGAATTCTCGTTTAACATGGCATCAAAAGCATTTCGGGCATCATTAATACGAGTGCGCTGCCATCGTTCGAATTCAGCTTCCAGTGCATCGTTGGTATCATGTTGCACAGCTCTATCGTCCAAATCTGGGTCCAAATCATTGTCAGACAGTCCTAGCTTGCCCACTGCAACACTGCCTCGTATAGTATGTTTGGTACTCTCGTCCAAGTCATGCCATCGAGTGTTAAGTCGTGATGCGTGTGCGACAAACAGTGAATGTAAGCCCGCAAGATGCTTTTCTCGTAACCGTGCAACATGCTTCGAAAAAAGGCCTTTCTGAACAGAAAGAGGCAATGCACAGAGAACGAACCGCGGGTCCTTATACAAAGACGGTGAGGAGGTGTCCCAATTAGCCTACAATATCACAAGGAAAGTGAAAGATTAGTCGGTGTACAGTACGAAGGGGACTTCGTACCTGTGGATCGCGCACAGCATCGGTGAGGAGCATCCTGAAAACGTGAAAAATATCAGCCTAACCACATGCGCGACAAGCCCCAAACTCAACACACACATAAACTCACGCTCGCCTTCTTCACGCTCGACGACTCCACGCGTCCGGCCAAGCTCTCGTTCGAGGCCAGCACGTTCTCGACGAACTTTCTCTTCTCGCTCACGGAGGCCACGTTCTGCCCGCTCAGCACGTTGTTTTCGGCGAGTAGCATCATCATCCTGCTCTTGAGTTTCCGTCTGAGACGAGTCTGGCTTGGCAGCTTGAGTTGGAGATTGGCTGATTGTTTTAATGTACGTCGCGAACAGCTCCTCCCGCAAAGAAGACGAACCGACTGCATCATAGCGAGGGTCTTTGGAATTAATCTTTCGCTTCGCCTGAAAGAGGTAAGCTAGATATATGCGTGACTGCTGAACTATTCGTACCTCTTTCCAGTGGTCGCCAGGTTTAATTTCCTTTTGTTCACGCAATAATTGAAAAAATTCGCGCTCTGCCTTGTCGGCTTGCTTCTTTTTTACTGCAAACGTGTCAAGTATGATATCGCTCATCATGTAACTTTACCTACTTACCATCTGCAAGGTCTCGCAGCCAGTCCCGGAAAGCGCGTTCCCTCTCTCTTTCACCCGCCCAACCAAAAAACCGGCGATCCTTTTTCCATTTTCTTCGGAATTCATGCCAAGTCGTTCGAGTACTGGTGACCTCCCCCTTCAGTAGTGTTAAATATGCCTCCTTGTCTCTATCTCGTTCAGTCACACTAGCGCGTTCAAATTCCTCCTTAATGGATGCTGCTTTAGCTGAGCGCTGAGCGCGCGCGGAATCACGACAGTAGTCATCAAATGCTTCGCGTCGAGCAGACACAGAAGGAAGGAGGACATAGCGTGGATCAGAAATGAAAAGAGGTAAGGATTTATCCCATGGATGGAGGGGATTGATATTCTTTTCTTGCAGAAGAGTCTGTGTTCGGGGCGTTTTTTAGGCGTAAAATGAATTCTCCAATGAACGCACCTTAAAAAGAGCCTTCGCCTCTTCTATGGAGAGATCAACGCGGTCGGGAACTTTGAAAGATGGTTGGCTATTGTTATTGGTATCAATAGGAGCAGCTGAATTTTGACGGGTGTCCTGTTCTGCGGAGGGAGAACTATGTTCTGGATCGCTAACCTCCTGGGTGAAGCTATCATGACCGGTCTGCGCCCCTACTTCCGCCATCATCTCTTCTGCTATTTGCCGCTGCGAATGTTCCTCATCTGGTTCTTTTTCAACGCGCGGTTTTTTATGTTCACTGTTGTCTGCTTCGAGAGGTTCAGCTGCTTTCCTCTTCCCTGCTGCTACAGCATCCTTAACCTCCTCCATCACCCTTTCCACTTCCTCCCTCTCTTTCCGCTTAATCCCTTCAGCTTCCTTTTCACGTTCCTCCAACTCCTGTTGGGCCATTGCCTCGATATCCTTAGCTTCTTTCTCCTTCTCCTCCCGCTCCATCTCTTCCGCAAGCTCTTTTATTTCTTCTGGCACTTCCCACACACTTTCTTTTCGTTCCTTGTGCGTCCAGAATACATTGCCCTCAGTTGTCTTCACTCTGAGCCACGGCGTTCCAGGAACAGGTGTTTTGTTGAGTGGTCGCTCTTTCTTCTTCTTTTCCTTAGACACAGCGAAACCAGGAATAACGGCTCCTGGGGCCATGAATGGGACACTGACTGGTATTCCTGGTAAAGGCCGTGTGTATGTTGACTGGTTCGTGGAAGCATTATGATAATAGATTTGGCCACCTGGAGCTGAGATGCAGATATTTCCGTTTGTGTTGGTCTGAGATAAGTATTTAGAGTCTTACCTTGGTGTTCTGTCCAGCCTGGTGGGAGGGGAGGAATGAAGGTCGAATATGGTTGCAGAGTCGACATGAAGGAGTTTGTGGGCGATGTGTCACACGGAAGGTGCCGGACTTCCGGACACGCGGATTGCCTGCACAGCCCCAACCCTAACCCTAATTTTTGGCAGTCAAGCAGATAGTTAAGCAATGCCTATTGATTCTCAATGCTTTTCTGACCTTTGCAATCATACATTAAGGTAAGGTTCTATGGTCACAATATTTTCAGTTTGCCCATACTGCTTTGGCACCAGTTGTTAAAGCTGTAAGTAAAGCTTAACTAAAATTGAAGTACTGTGCTTTGGTTTGGCTTAATAAACCAAGGGTCAGATGTGACTTGGCTTCAAATTATATGTCATTCCCACTCAAACATTCTGTCATTGTATTTTGGAGGGTTTGGGTGATAGCTGAAATGTTGGGACTGAATAAGAGACTTAGTATAGGATATAGAGTAGCTTAGGCAGCTTAGTTTGATTCTGAACTGATGTAATATACATAAAAGTGGCTCACTTAAAACTAGATGAGAATGGGGAACATAGGCTGGGAAAGTTTGGAAAACATGGAATGGGGATGGATATAACTGATCAACCAAGATGATAACAGGATCTCACTGATAAGGTCTCTATTTCCTTTCTAGCCAATTCAGCCTTGTGCCTTTTTTTGGCCTTATGGATTAGACCTTGCTATTCCATGGGAGATCCCTTTATTATAGGATAACCTCAGGAGCTAAATTATGAAAACAATTAAAAATACTAAAGTACAAAAACAAGAGTCTAATTAGTTTGGAGGTGTCCTCTAATATCTTAGAGGATGTCTTGCTTTTCTCCCACTACCATAATACCCTCTAACACTCAAATGGCAAATAGCTTGGGTTGGAGGAGGGTTTTATCCTTATTATCTCCTACACCTGTACTATGATCTGCCCTCCTTCAGAGTGCATCTTCCCTTCCCATGCTTTGGCCCAGTCAATGGTAAAGTGAGAAATTGTTAGGATTCGGTAATACTGAGATATCAGTTAAGTCCTGCAAACGTTTCAGAGTGGCTAGGCTTCAACGTGCTCGTGCATTGTGCCCTGCTGTTCTGTGCGTGCCACTAATTTAGACAGGGAAGAGGCTCGTGAGAATGCCAAGGGCGTCAGCTTGAGCGAAGGACTTAGATAGGGGAGGCAGGCAAGGGGGTGTGAACCGATTCGATATTCTGAGTGAGGAACTATCTACATACATCCTGCTACTTATATAGGTTAAGAAGCAAGATGTGGAACAGGGTGGTGTAAGGAATGGAGAATAATAAGGTATGAAAAACCATGTGGAGGCATTGTCCACAATGATCAAGAATAGAATAAGGAATGTAAGCGGGATTAGAATA
>QLPG01006026.1:0-23513 GCA_003314385.1 Gomphus sp. MG54
TGCCAGCCCGAGTCGAGGACTTAACAGAAGAGAAGAAGGTAGAAGGGCCTAAGCCTAGTTGATACACAGAATGAGGAAATATGTACATGCATGCCTTACTTATATAGGTTTAAGAAGCGACATGTGGAATAAGGAATGTGGAACAATAAGGTATGCAGAGCATGTGGCTATTGTCCACAATGAATAAAATTAGAATAAGGAATGTGACGTGGGGATAAAACAATAAAGGATGGGATAATAGAATGTGTCCAAGGCTAGGACAATAGGAGGTGCCGGACTATAAGACAAGGCTGGTAACCGAGGATAGTACAAGGACAGGGAGTCCCGAGGTGAAACGGACCGAAGAGTGCGGATGGCGGATGTGCCGAGCCGGGACCAGTGCACCAAGTGTTATGCAGGCGACGCGGGCACTTGGTCATGGATATAGGATGATTGCTCGGTCGGCAGTCGTGTCTCGGTACGGTACTTGACAAGTTCCATGGCTTGTTTCCTGTTAGTTCATCTAGTGGTTTGGCAATGGTTGCAAAGCCTTGGATGAAGCAATGATAGAAATTGACAACACCCAAGAATTGCTGCCATTCATTCTTCTTCCTGGGAACTGGTCATCTGCTGACTCCTTCCACCTTCACTGGGTCCATCTCCACCTTCCCTTTGCTCATCACCAATCCTAGATATTCTACCTTCTCCTTCTCAAACTTGCATTTCTCTGGTTTGAGAGATTGTATTCTTGTAGCAGGGCTAACACACACTTGACAGTCCTTCTGTGTTCTTCTAAGTCTGTCGAGTAGATAATACATCATATCTATAGGTGCTGACTCATCCTTCATTGATCAATTCATGGAAGATATCATTCATCATCATCTGGAATGTTGCAGGGGAGTTAGCCAATCCAAAGAACATGACCAGTTGTTCAAAGAAGCCTCGGTTGGTGATAAAAGCTGTTTTGTGTTCATCTCCTTCTTTAACTCAGACATTATTGTATCCCTATCTAATGTCCAGCTTAGTGAAGATGTGTGCACAGTGTAGTTTGTAGATCACTTCAGAAATCAATGGCAGTAGATAGTGGTTCTTGATTGTCATTGCATTCAGCCATTGGTAGTCCTGCACTGGCCTCAAGCTGCCGTCTTTCTTTCTGATGAAGAAGAATGGCAATGCAATAGGAGACTTGGATGGTCGGATCTTCCCTGACTTCAGGTTTTCTTCCAAAAACACATCTAGCTACTTCTGTTCCTCCAGACTGAGTGGGTACACCTTGCTTGAGAATGGTTCAGCCCCTGGCTTTAGCTCGAATGCATGGTCCCATCGCCATTATTCTAGAAGGTTATTGTCAAAACCCTCCTTTGTGAAGACCCCTCTAAACTCTTCCAGGTAGTGTGTGTTGTTTGGAGTGGTAAACTAGGTTCTTCTGGGGTTTCCCGCGCTAGAATATCGGAGAGTCGACACTAAAAATAGGATAATGAGTCCCTGGATTTTACTATGATTTTTATTGTATTTATTGCTAGAGAATATATTGTGCTATTGATGATCTACCCTGGGTTAAGTCCCGGGTTTCACCACTGCTTAGGCGCCGTTCCGGGGAACCGGTCTGGGCGCCAAAACGCCGGTTGAGCAAATTGTAGTTCTCCCACAAGAGAAACTTAATGTTTAGATGTATAATATAATAGTATATGATGTGGGGAACCCAGCTGCAACCTGGCTTGACTGTACGACGAGTAGCAAGTATTCTGATCCTAAATGGGTAGGTGAGCACTCGGCGCTTAACCTTCGGTTCAGCGCAAGTGATGAATTTCAAGTATAACCTAGTGGCTAGTAATGGGGGATGAAAATATTGTTTTCTTCTCTTCTGTTAATTCCTTGTAACTATAGTAGCTTTATACAAATATATCACTATGATCCGTAGTTAGTGAAAACTGTGGAGCATATGCAGGGCCGGCCCATTGTGGACTGCCCCGATGGGATCTTCATAGAGATATGACACCTGTCAGTGGTGCCATTTGAATAGAAATGCTTCTCCCTTTGTTCCCTTCTTGTGCGCAACAAATATCTCCTTCCTGAGCCATGTCCCATGTCCTCCCCTCCTGTCTTTCTGTCAGCTGTCCTCGGTGGCAGCATATATGCGCCCCGGATTCACTATCTCTCGTTCCTCTGCATGTGAGTGCATTCCCCTATATCCCCTGTGTGTCCTCCTATTCGTTTCCCTGCTTCCCCTTCTGTATCTCATTCAATAACTACTCTTCCGGATCATGGGGCTAGCTAGGTATGAGGCCGGGTAGATAGAATTACACAAAATATTTCCCTAAATTCCTGTAAATATTCGTGCAGGTTCTTCATGTTGTATAGAACTTCGGTGCAGAGTTGCACATTGATCTGGGAGTGATTGGGGGAGATATTACAGCTTTAGTGTAGAAAATGTGTACAATGTCACTCAATAATATTTCGTCACAACAGTGTGCTGGTACCATTTCTTCTACTGTCCTCTTCTTCTTCTCCTTTTGTGCCTCTTCTGCCAGCTTCTGCAAGTGTGTCCTGGCTATATGTCCTTCATCTTCCTCTGCATTTATTGGAGTTACAAATATACAGTCTCCTTCCTCTAATTCTTCCTTCCTCCTCCTTCATTATCCTCCTCTACACCTGCTTTTGACATTCCACATTCCAAAGGACATCAGTCAAATGTCATCTCTCCTATTTTCTAGTTGACACTTTGATTATGCTTCTGGAGCCAGTTGAAGTCAACAATGAGGTCTGTCTTTCTGGTATTGCAAAGTGGGTGGGGAAGTGAGTGGTTGAGCTCGAGTATATTGTAGGTTCCTTGGAGTCTGCCATGTCCTTGGCCCTATGGTCCCTCTCTTTGTTGCTTGGTATTCACGCAACTGGCTGTCAAAATGGAGGGCATATGACTTCCACTTGTCATATGTTGTTGGAATGGTCTCCAGCATGTAAATCCATTCCACTACCTGTGGGGACAGGTTCCTGTTGAGCAAGGCAATATATCCTTCATCATTATACCCTGCCTGTGACCTGTGTTTCTCAAACTCTATGAAGAACTCTGTTGCTGGCCTTCCTCCTTATCTCAGCTGCTCCAGCTGTCATTGAGCCATTTCTTTCTTATTTGGGTCATGTAATGTAATCAAGAGCTCAGTACAGAATTCCTCCCAATTCTGATAGCTGCATGTTCCTGCTTCCAATTCCCCTGTGATACAACTTGCCCACTGAGCTGCAAACTTCACCTTCATATAGGACAAGACAAAGTGGATCTTTTGCATATGGTCCACTTTGAAATATAGTGCATCATCCTTGAAGTTTAGGTAGAGCTCACATAGGGAGATATCAATCTTCTCTGATGAGCCATCAAATGGTTCTGGTCTTGCAATTTTTCCAGCTGATAGGATAGAGGGTGTGGTTGTAGATGTTAGCTGGGGTGTTTGGGCTTGTAGTGCTGCTAGGTGTTGGTTGAGGTGGTGTGTTTGGTTGTTCACCATTACAGTCAGGTCTGCATTGTTTTGTTGCAAGCCTGCAAGGATTTGTTGTAGAAGATTGACATCTATGATAGGATGTTGTAGGGATATGACAGTCTTGAGCTAATGTCAGCAACAACAAGAGCTTTAATACTGGGGATCAGAAGAGGGAAATGAGCAATGATACTTATTGGTGTGTTGACCAGCTCAAGACTGAGCTTTAACTAATTACCTAAGAACTATACATATGGTCTGGTGGAGTAGTGGAGTCCAATGATAAGCAATAAAGAGAAGAGTGGAGAAGTCATGACACTGTGCCTCTGCCTGGTGAATAACACTTGGTGGTGGGGTGGCCAACTTTGCTGCAATTTTTGCAGCAGTAAGATGGTTGTTTACTATTGGCTGCCTGTGGAGTGGCTGCTGGGGGTGATGATACTGCTGAAGCTGTCGAATGATTGGGGGGGCTGTGAAATGAGTGGTTGCAATCCCTGTTGGATACTTGGAGGCTGTTGCTGCAATTGAGTAGTATGGGGAGGTGAAATTGTTGGAGCCGGTGGGATCGACAATCATCTCTGTGGTCTAGATTGGGCGACGAATTCAGATATGCCATATGTTTCCATTTCTAATGCAATTAGGCTGGCTTCATATGCCTCAAAATGGCCTTTGATGTCTTTAGGTATGACTGCAATCATGCAGATGGTTTCTGCGATTCCTCTCCATGATTCAGGTACATTCCTAAGTAAAGTGGCAGCATGATAGGAATTGGCAATATCTTCACCCATCTTTTTAATTCTCTCCCTGAAGTCCTTCATCGTAGTGATGTATGATTAGATGAATTGACCCTCTGTCATTGTCAGGCCTCGGTACTGCCGATGGTGCTGTTGGAACCAGGCAAGTCCTGCAGGCCAGTCGGAGTGGCTTGGCTTCTGTAAGGGCAACCCTCTTACAGCTCCGAGGTATATCTCGGGGGTGAGCTAAGCCAGGGGAATCCAAAGGTTTTAATTATAACTACTTAAATACATATGGGGACCTCACCTAAGCAGGGGGAATCCAAAGAGGAAAGTCTAAGGATCCCACTGCTAGTGAACCCCTTTTATACTCTTTATGTAAGTGGTCTGTGAACTAGCTTACAAATCAATACATCGGAGTCTGTAGAGCCAACTTCCCGGTACTAAGTCCGAGGCTTGGGTATTTACTCCAGGTTCTAGTCACCATGTTTTAAGATCACTCCTATTCCTGTTTGGCGGTCCCTTTGGACTTGGGTATCTTAGCCTTGGAGGTGATCGGAGTTGAAAATAGGACTTCGGAGTTGGATCGGATTTTAGAGAGGGTCATCCCCTGATATCACCCCTCCTTCTAGAGTGCTGTGTCCTCGTGGCACGGAATGATAAGGATTCAAAGGCCATTGTTCGGATCCTCCAAGGTGCTCCCAGATGTTGGAGGTAGAACTCTTGTATTTTAGTGGGTGCATTCATGTCCTCTTCCTTTACCCATGTATTCTCCTCATATCCATATCCCTGCCATTTGACTAAGAAGTAGAGTCCTCCTTGCATTAGGCAACTGTCCAGCACCCTCTCTACTTCGTAATGCTCCTCTCCTTCTACCAACTCCGGCGGTGGTGGTGGTTCGGAGCTCCGATCTGGGATCGGATCCTCCAGGGCCAGAAGGAGTTTGATCACATTGAAGACGAGGTAAAGCCGAGATAAGGATTGCGGAAGTTGGAGTTTGTAGGCATGTTTCCCTACTTTCTGTTGAATGGTATAAGGTCCCAAATATCGGTGGCTCAACTTCTGCGAGGGTCGCTTTGTTCGGATGTCTGAGGCATCTAGGTACACTCGATCGCCTTCTCGGAACTCTGGTGCTGGGGTTCGGCATCGGTTGTAATATCATGCCATATCGTCTTTTGCTTTTGCCAGTGCTGACCTTGTGTCAAGTACACGTACCGAGGATCCGATAACTCGGCGGTACCGACTAAAATACTCCATTAGTAACCAAGTACGAACCATTCAATGAGTTGTTCTCGGCCAGATGCACATATCGGTCACACCCCTCATTCCTACGCCTACTCCTCACTCCTCGGTCTGCCTTACCTCGGGACTTCCTGCCCTTGTGTTATCTTCGGTTATGGCCTTGTTTTACAATCAGGCATTTCCTATTGTGCTAGGGCACGTCCTATTATTCTGTCCTTTATTGTTTTATTTCCACCTTACATTTCTTATTCTAATTTTACTCGTTGTGGACAATAACCACATGCTCTGCATACCTTGTTGTCCCACATTCCTTATTCCACATGTCACTTCTTAACCTATATAAGTAGGACATGGATGTATATACTTCTCCATTCTGGGTATCGACTAGGCTTAGGCCCTTCTACCTTCTTCCTCTCTGTTAAAGTCCTTGACTCAGGCCAGCATCCTCAGCATCCCCCCGAGTATCTGTCTGTTGCAAATACAGTGGCACGCATGGCAAGTAGGGCGCAACGCACGAGTACGTTGAAGCCAACGCCACTACTCTTGGCCTGCAGGACTTGGCCATAGTCCGCCCGACCTTTCGACAACACCCCTCGGCAGTACCGAAGTCCATCAGTATCCGACGCTTGACACCTTTCCTCTTCTAGTGATTGCTCCATTCGGTCTTTGAACTCATTTACTGTTTCCATTCGTGATTTCGGCTGTTGTGGTTCAAAGCCCATCCGTGGGTGTCGCCCTGTGTCTAACATAAAGGGAGTTTGCTGCGTGGCTGAATTTATGTGATTATTGTACTGGAATTCTGCCATCGGTAGGAGTTCATCCCAATTATCCTGTCGTTCATTGATAAAGACTTGGAGATACTGTTCTAACTCTTGGTTGACACATTCCGTCTCCCCATCTCCTTGTGGATGATAGGCTGTTGTTGCTGCAAGCTTGATTCCCAGGAGTCGGTAGAGTTCACAGGTGAACTCCGAGATGAACTGAGGTCCTCGGTCCGAGACAACTTGCTTTGGAAGTCCATGCAGTTTCCACACGTGTGTTAGATAGAGTCGTACGGCTCCCAATGCCATGATGGTGGTGTTTGTGGAGAGGAAGTGGGCTCTTTTGCTCACCGAGTCGACCACATTCATGACTGCATCATGTCCATGGGGATCCAGCAACTCGACTATGAAATCCACGCTGATAGTGTCCCACCAAGTTTCAGGGATGGGGAGTGGTTCTAGCTCTCCTATCGGGCGTTGTCTCCGGATTTTGGTCCGTATGCAAGAGTCGCAAGTTTTTACATACTGTCCTACATATCATGACATCTGGGGCCACCAGTAGTTCCTGGAGATTAGCTCTAGTGTTTTCCATCTACCCGCATGTCTGGCTATTCATGTGTCATGGTGCTGAGACATGATGCGTCTCCTAAGGTCTGGATCGTTTGGGACATAGATTCTCCCTCAGAACTGTAGGAGACCGTCTCGTTCCGTCCATTCGGCAGATTGTATGGATTTGTCATGCCCTCATCGGAGTTCTATGATAGCTTTGGCGATCGGATCTTCCATGTCCGAGGTCCAAAGCTTCGATTGTATATCCTGCAGAACATCCTTTTCTTCTCCGATCGCCACAACACCCTCTAGGGCTCAGATTGCGAACAGTTCCAGTCAGAGGAGGATCACATCCTCATTATCTTCTGATCCTGACCCATGGCCCGATCTTCTGGAGAGTGCATCTGCCTTGCCCATACTTTCCCTGGTCAGTGATGGAGTGTAAAGTCAAAATGAGACAGGAAGAGGGACCATCGAGCTTGTCTTTGGTTCAGCTTTTTTGAAGTTCGGAAGTATTCCGGATTTTTGTGGTCCGTCCAGACCTCAAACTGGAGTTGCGTGCCCTCCAGGAAGTGCCGCTATTCCTCCAAAGCTCGGATGATGGCCAACATTTCTTTGTCATGGATTTCATAGTTCCTTTCCACCAGACTCAGGCTTTTGGAGAAGAAGGCGATTGGGTGCCACATTCCATCTTCCAGTGATTGTTGCGAGATGGTGGCTCCTGTGGCAAAGTCCAAGGCATCTGCTTCTACTCTGTATGCCTGGGAGTCATCTGGGAACGTCAGTATTGGTGCCAAGGTGATAAGTTCCTTAATCTTTTGGAGTGCCGTCTCCTCTTCCCCTCCCCACCTCCACAGTTCCCCTTTCTTTGTGAGATTGAAGCATGAAGGGAGAAGTCTTTGATGAAGCATCAGTAGAAGTTCGCAAATCCGAGGAACGACTGGACTTCTTTTCGATTCTTTGGAGTTGGCCACTCCGTTACCCCTCGGACCTTGACAGGGTCCATTTCTACCTTTCCTTCTGAGATGATGAGCCCCAAATACTCAATTCGTGTTCTTTCGAATTCGCACTTTTCCTTCCGAAGATAGAGCTTCTGTTCTCGGAGTCATTCCAACACCTGTCGTGTGATTTTTCCATATTCAGTCAGGGTCCGAGAATAGATGAGGATGTCATCAATGTATACGCAGATGAGTCCTGCTAAGATGAGGTCTTGAAAAATATCATTCATCATTGTTTGAAAAGTGGCCTGACTGTTGGTAAGTCCGAAGAACATCACCAGTGGTTCAAACAGTCCTCGGTTTGTCCAAAAGGCAGCTTTCCACTCGTCTCCCTCCTTGATTCAGACATTGTTGCATCCCCATCGGACATCTAGCTTTGTGAAGTACTTAGTTCCTTTGAGCTGATTGACCAGCTCTGGAATGAGGGGGAGTGGGTACCAATTTTTCACTGTCATCGCGTTCAATTTTCAGTAGTCTTGGATGAGCCAGAGGGATCCTGCTTTTTTCTTGATGAAGAAGACCGGGGATGCCATCGGTGATTTGGAAGGTCAGATGCACCCAGTTTGAAGGTTCTCCTGAATGAAGGTGTCTAGTTCAGTTTGTTTTAACGGGGACATGGGGTACACTTTACAGTTCACTGGACTGGCCCCCAGCTCCAGTTCAATGGCATGATCCCAGATCTTTCGCTCCGGGAGTTTGTCAAAGAATTCCTTGGCGAAGACACTTTTGAAATCTTTGAGGTACTCTGGGATCTCCACCTCCATTCGGATATTTCTGTAGTGGGCCTCTGCCAATATCTGAGAGGTGGTTTGGGAGACTCGGATATCTTCTCCTTCCGACGGGAGCATCACATACATTACTCTGTCTCCAGGTTCTAGATCATCCAATGGGTCCCCCTCTTCATCACCCCTTTCATCTGTCTCTACACCTTCCTCTTCCGAGTCTCCTTCCTCCAGGAGCTTTGGAAATGGGCCACTTCAACATATTCGGATCTGTTTCCTCAGCTCCTGCTCCTTCTTACGCTCATCTCGTACCTCTGCTCAGCAGCCATGACACTTCTCCAGACCTCGGCTCATGCTGACTCTGCGAGTTTGCCAGTCAATCTTGGGGTTGTGCTCTTCCAGCCAGGTGAAGCCCAGGATAAGGTCTTGTTTCCCCAGGTTGGTGACTGCAAAGGTGGTATGCTCCGTGTGTCCATCCACTCGGAGGATCACGTCGATGACTTCTCTGATAGCTCCGGCTTCATTCAGTGATCGGTCCATGTTGTAGACTGGGATGGCCCTTTGCAGCTTCTGAGTGGTGAGGCGATGTTGTTCTACATATCCTCAGTCCATGAACTGTCCTGTGGCCCCGCAGTCTACGAGAGCGGGTCCAGACTTGATTTCTGCCATATCCGTGGTTTGAATTTCTACTTTGATGACCAGATATTTTGGACTCAGGGTGGTGGCAACCACATATTTCTTTGGAAGTTGTTTCTGTCAAGATTTGGTGACGCCGAGATATCGGTTAAGTCCTGCAAACCGTTACGGGGTGGCTAGGCTTCAACGTGCTCTTGTGTTGCACCCTGCTCTTCCGTGTGTGCCACTAATTTGGATAGCGAGAGGAGCCTTGAGGGGATGCCGAGGGCGTCGGCTCGAGCGAAGGACTTTAGAATTAGAGAGCGGACAAAGGGGTGCGAATCAATTGATATTCTGAGTGAAGAACTATCTACATACATCCTGCTACTTTTATAGTTGAGAAGCAAGATGTGGAACAGGGTGGCGTAAGGAATGGAAACAATAAGGTATGAGGTAACCACATGGAGGCATTGTCCACAGTGATCAGAAATAGAATAAGGAATGTAGGCGGTATTAGAATAATAGAGCGTGGCTGAAAATAAGATAATGGAATGGTGGGCGGGAAAAGAACAATGGAGGATGGCCTAAGATAAAACAATGGCAATGGCCAGGACAATGAGTGGCCATCATGTTGTTCAGGGGAAATGGGTAAAGGAGTGGATAGGGGGTGAAGGAACAATGAAAGGGGGTGTACGAGGGGAGTGGTCCATATGATGTACCGGATGTGCCGAGCCGAGGCCATGCAGTGGTGCGAGATAATGCGGGTGAGGGCCGGTTGGTCGGTATTCCCAAGTGAGTTGGTACTCGGTGTTGCGGGCTTGACAGTTTCTCCCATTTTTGGAGTTTTGTCTGAGATTGTCTCAGTGGAATCTCTGATGTTTGTGCGTCTTTAGATGGTTGTTCTCTGGGGAGGGGACGTGCGGAGGTCATGTCGCTCTCCTCTTTCAAACACGAGAATCTATTATGTACAGGCAGCGGGGGCGCACATTTCACCCACTGCCAAGTCCAAAATCCTCTCTCTCCTTTTCTTCTTCTGGCCCTTCAACCTCCTCTGAGTTTCTTGTTACTTCCGATCTTTCTGCCAGGTTTAGAAGTTCTGGTAGCAACTCCAGTTTTTCTTCTACGCTCATTGTTCAGATATCGAAGGATAATGGGCAGTCCTGTACGTAGTGGCCAGGCTTCTTGCACTGGTGACAAACTCTGATAATGGCCTCTTTTGCTCGAGCCCAATCTACCTCCATCAGTATCGGTGTTTCTTTTAGTGTAGTCGGTAAAGGTGCCAGGTTTCATCTGAAGGGCTCTGGGAAGTGCGGGGACAACACGGTCATTCTCGGTGTTCCTGGAGTTGGTTTGGGAGTTACGCCATTGAAGTGGGTGGAAGTCCGGTTTGGCTGCGATGGGTTTCCGAGAATGCTTCGTTGGCCTCTTGGTCCCAAGCAACTCTTCGTGCTGCCTCGTACCATCCCTCCAGGTCGTCAAAACTTGATGTCCTGCTTCCCAAGAGGGCGACCTTTGTCTGTATACCTGGTTCGAGTCCTTGGCGGAACTTGATTACAATCATTTTGTCATCATGGTATTCCGCAAGGTCTATCAGTTCCATGAATCGGTCAATGTATTCTTCTACCGTGTCTCTTCCTTGATGCCATCCTGTCCCTTTGAGCTTTGTGAGGGCAGAGAGCTGTTTGTTTTTCGGACAGAAGTTTCATACAAAGTCTGATTCAAAGGCCTTCCAGTCCGAATAGTGGGGATGTCTGTTTCTCTTGTTTTGGAGTAGTTTGTTCACGAATCGGGCCACTCTATCGGATATAAAGTAAGAGAGGCCCCAGTGTATCTGAGCTTGACTGTTAGGGAACTGGTCTCCGAATATCACAAAGTAGATGTTACAGGAGTTGAGGAAAGCTCTCCCTTTGTCTCTATCTCCGTCGAAGTTTGTTGGAGAAGCAGGCCGAATTCTGGAGTTGCCTTGTGGGGAAGTGATACTCCGAGGGTCCGGAAAGCGTATACTCGGTGTTGGGTCATCCTCTAAGTCTTCGGGGTTGTTAAATTTGGTCATGATTGCCCTAAGGGCTTCGCTTATCGTTGCATTGGTCTCTCGGTTTTCTGCCAACTCTTGTTCTAACCTCCGCAACCGCTCTTTGGCATCCATGCTGGAGGTGAGAATAGTGGGAATACCTGTGGCTTCAGTTATAGAGGAGGGAGAGTCCGGTGTTAGGTATGTCCAGAAGTTGGTACTCTCTGAGTCACTTTGGTTGAGTCCAAAACCACCTATGACTATGCTGCAACACGGCTCTCGGTCCTTATTGGAGAGACTTTCCTGCTGTAAGGGCAACCCTCTTACAGCCCCGAGGTATATCTCGGGGGCAAGCTAAGCAGGGGGAATCCAAAGGTTTTAATTATAACTACTTAAATACATATGGGGACCTCACCTAAGCAGGGGGAATCCAAAGAGGAAAGTCTAAGGATCCCACTGCTGGTGAACCCCTTTTATACTCTTTATGTAAGTGGTCTGTGCACTAGCTTACAAATCAATACATCGGAGTCTGTAGAGCCAACTTCCCGGTACTAATTCCGAGGCTTGGGTATTTACTCCAGGTTCTAGTCACCATGTTTTAAGATCACTCCTATTCCTGTTCGGCAGTCCCTTCGAACTTGGGTATCTTAGCCTTGGAGTTGATCGGAGTTTAAAATAGGACTTCAGAGTTGGATCGGATTTTAGAGAGGGTCGTCCCCTGACATATGCCACCCTTATTCCACATTCCGCCTCTCAGCCTATATAAGTAGTGGATGTGTGTACATAGTTCCTCAGTCTGTGTATCAACTAGGTTTATGCCTCCCTACTCTCCTCCTTCTGTTCAGAAGTCCTTACTCGGGCCGACACCCTCGGCATCTGCCTGAGTATCTGTTCTTATTACAAGTTAGTGGCACGCACAGGAGGCAGGGTGCAACGCACGAGTATGTTGAAGCTGTCAGGGGACGACCCTCTCTAAAATCTGATCCAACTCCAAAGTCCTATTTTAAACTCCGATCAACTCTGAGGCTAAGATACCCAAGTCCAAAGGGACCGCCGAACAGGAATAGGAGTGATCTTAAAACATGGTGACTAGAACCCGGAGAAAATACCCAAACCTTGGACTTAGTACCGGGAAGTTGGCTCTACAGACTCCGATGTATTGATTTGTAAGTAGTGCACAGACCACTTACATAAAGAGTATAAAAGGGGTTCACCAGCAGTGGGATCCTTAGACTTTCCTCTTTGGATTCCCCCTGCTTAGGTGAGGTCCCCATATGTATTTAAGTAGTTATAATTAAAACCTTTGGATTCCCCCTGCTTAGCTTGCCCCTGAGATATACCTCGGGGCTGTAAGAGGGTTTCCCTTACAGCATAAGACATGGAGAAAAGAATAAGGTATGAAGACCATGTGGAGGTATAGTCCACAGCGATTAGAATAGAATAATGTGAGAGTAAGACAATGAAATATAAGCAGTGAGATTGTGGGAAAGAAATAGAACAATAAGGAATGGCGGAGAATAAAACAATAGGGCTGCGAGTAAGTGGCAGAAAATAGTGAGCGTCCCATGGGTAAGCAAGTGAGGGGGAAAGAAAAAGGGTGTAGGGATGATAAAGAATAGGGGTTGGGGAAAAGGATAATGAACCAGGTGATGAACCGGGTGTACCAACCCGAAACCGTGTGCCATGGGATGATATAAATAAGGGTCGGTCGGTCAGTACTGCTGAGTAAGTCGAAGCACAATGTGTGGTCATGACAGTCATATGGAAGTGATTGTATTGGCTCCTGACAGTGCTGACCTTGCTGGGGTCTTTGGATTCGAAGCTGTTAATAAGTATTTTCCAGGCTTTGGAAGCAATCGTCATTTCCTCGATTTCCATCTATAAATCTGCAGATATATACATGAGCAATTGGTAGTAGGTAGTACTATTTCTAGTCTTCCATTCTTCTTGGAGTTGGGTGATAGTCAGTGTGCAAGTGGTGGTAGTGGGGTTGACTTTGGTACCATTGAACACTCCATTGAGGCCTCATGATGTAATTGTAGCTGCTATCTTCCTCTTCCATGATCCCCAATCTTCCTTGTCTAGTTCTGGCTTGATCCTATGTAAGTTCCAGTCCAAAGAGCTTGTGGGAGGTGTACAGGAGAGTCATGTTGGTTGCAGTGGATGATCCACAGTAGTAAACTAATTCAATGATGGTATGAGTGCAGTGTATGACACCTATTTAGTGATCCCCGCTGGGTCTGTAGCCTTGAATGACAATGAGAGGGGCTTTGACCCAATGCAGCTTGACATCATGTGCATGCATTGAGTGGGTATCAAATATAAGTGTCAAGGGATTTTTGGTATGAGAGACTACTTTATTTGTTGTAGTTACTATGGCTTTTATACATCTAAATCATCTGACAATAATATGATCTGCAACTAGTGGAATTTGTGGAGCATATGCAGGGTCAGCCCATTGTGGGTCACCCTAATGAGATCTTCTTGGAGAACGACACCTGTGAGTGGTGCCCATTGAATAGAAACCTTTTCCCCTTTATTCCCTCTTTGTCTGCAATGAATATTCCCTTTCTGAATCATGTCTCATGTCTCATTCTCCAATTTCTCTATCATCTGTCCTCAGTGGCTGCATATATGCACCCTGGTTTCTTCAATTCCCATTCCTTTGCACATGAGTCTCTCCTCCTATATTCCTAGTATCTCCTCTTATCCATTTCCCTCTGTCTCATTCTGTGTTCCATATAATTCTGGCTCTTCTGGCCCTTGCATCTCCTGATCATCTGGGCACTTAGCATCTAAGTTGCCGCTGTTCATGTCTCTGGCTCAGTAACTACGAGTAAGTCCAGTTATGTCAAGTCCATGATACCATGCTCCAGTTCACATGGCAATACCTACTGACTAACCCTTACCCATATCATCCCTCACCAGTGTGTGGTCTTGGCTTGGTACATTCAGTTCATTATTTGTTTCACTTTCCCTACCCCACCCTCCTACTCTTTATTATTTCTTCTATTCCCCATCCTTCCCTTTGCATGTTTACCTTTGGGCCATTCACTATTCATTTATCACTCAGTTGTGGCCCTATTGTTTTATACTCAGCCACCCTCTATTGTTTGATTTTCCCTCACACTCCTACTTGTTTATTATCAGTTGTATCTTATCATCTTATTCTTGTTTACATCGTATTGTTCTATTTTAGATTGCTGTGGACAATACTTTCACATGGTATCTATACCTTATTCTTTTCTCCATGTCTTATGCCACCCTTATTCCACATTCCACCTCTTAGCCTATATAAGTAGTGAATGCATGTACATAGTTCCTCAGTCTGAGTATCTACTAGGTTTATGCCTTCCTGCTCTCCTCCCTGTTTTCAGAAGTCCTCCACTTGGGCTGACATTCTTTGCCTCCTCTCGAGCATCTCTTCCATCACAAATCAGTGGCACACACAGGAGGCAGGGCACAATGCATGAGCACATTGAAGCCAAGCCACCCCAACTGGCCAGCAGGACTTGGCCGGTTCCCAACCATACCTTCAGCATTACCAAAGCCTGACAGGTTGCTACTTATCTTTCACTGCATGCTAACTAATACTTGTTCTTTTTCCCAGTTTTACACTATATCTCTTTGTTGTACAAGCATATTATGCACTCCAAAGTGCATTTCTGTCCTTATTTCCTCATCCCTCACTCCTGTCTCTGCATTCCTTCCACTGTTTGTCACAACATAGATTACACAAGAGATTGTCAAATTCTCACCGACAAATGCCTACAACTCTGGAATAATGTGACATTTGCAGGATGGACATGAAGGCTGAATGAGATTACTACATGTAATGTTGTTGGGTCGATATATTTATATCACCCTTTCCAGCTGCAGGGGAAAACATGAATCTTTTTGGGTCTTGGACTCCAACCTCATGAATGATCAAGCACATTAACTAATGGTGATTGGTTTCCAGTCTTGGCATATTCTCATCGATGGAGATGTAGACTCTTAAACACTGTGGTGGGGGATATTTACTAGTAACGGTACTAGCTACTATGGTACAAATATTCATAGCTATAGGGTGTGTGGTTAATATTCTATATGAATATATGCTCTTTTTTCAG
Source organism: Gomphus sp. MG54 (assembly GCA_003314385.1). NCBI lineage: Eukaryota > Fungi > Basidiomycota > Agaricomycetes > Gomphales > Gomphaceae > Gomphus > Gomphus sp. MG54. The sequence goes on from QLPG01006026.1 coordinate 15,194, forward strand.
TCAACTCATGGCAGCTTGATCTTGTCTAAGCACCGGTCTGAGGAGCTGGCAGGCAATGTGAGGGAGAGTCTCCTTGATCGTAGTGGGCAATCTACAGTAATATATTTGTTCAATAACAGCGTGAGTGATATGTATAGCACCTATTTAGTGATCCCTGCTGGGTCTGTAGTCTTGAATGACGATGAGAGGGGTTTAGACCCAATGCGGCTTGACATCATGTGAGTGCATCAAATGGATGTTGAATATAAGTGTGAGGGGATTTTAGGTATGGGAGACTACTTTATTTGTTATAGTTACTATGGCTTTTATACATGTAAATCATCTGATGATAATATGATCTGCAATTAGCGAGTTTTATGGAGCATATGCAGGGTCAGTCCAGCCCATTGTGGGTCACCCTGATTAGATCTTCTTGGAGAATGGCACCTGTCAGCGGTGCCCATTGAATAGAAACCTTTTTTCCCTTTGTTGCCTCTTTGTCTGTGATGTTCCCATCCTAAGCCATGTCTTATATCTCATTCTCCTGTTTCTCTGTCATCTGTCCTCAGTGGCTGCATATATACACCCCAGTTTCATCACATCTTATTCCTTTGCATGTGAGTCCCTTCTCCTATATCCTTTGCATCTCCTCCTATCTGTTTCCCTTTGTCCCCTTCTGTATTCTATGCAATTCTGACTCTTCCAGTTCCTCTGGATCATCTGGGCACTTAGCATCTAAGTTGCCACCATTTGTGTGTCTCACATGGTAACTACCAGTAAGTCCGGTTACTACTTTATCTTTCACTGCATACTAACTAATACTTGTTCTTTTTCCCAGTTTTATACTATTTCTCTCTGTTATACAAGCATATATGCACCTCAATGTGCATTTCGTCCTTATTTCCTTATCCCTCATTCCCCTCTCCCTAATCCTTTCCCTGTTTGTCACAACATGGACCATGGATTGGAGGGAAAGACTTGGGACAGCACATATTTGACGGTGGGGGAAAGTGGGGTAGAAAGCTGAGACAAAGTTGTTGAGTTGGCAAGCTCCGCTGATAGAAGCAATGCCAGCAATAGAACGACAGCACATATACTTGTATCAATTATGTAGTTTAATGTGAGTTGCCTATGATAATATTAAACACAATTTGAGTCTTTGAGCCCACTCTGTGTTGTTGTTATATGTCAGGAGTCGGATACTGACGGACTTCGGTACTGCCGAGGGGTGTTGTCGAAAGGTCGGGCGGACTATGGCCAAGTCCTGCAGGCCAAGAGTAGTGGCATTGGCTTCAACGTACTCATGCGTTGCACCCTACTTGCCGTGCGTGCCACTGTATTTGTAACAGACGGATACTCAGGGGGATGCTGAAGATGCCGGCCCGAGTCGAGGACTTAACAGAAGAGAAGAAGGTAGAAGGGCCTAAGCCTAGTCGATACCCAGAATGAGGAAGTATATACATCCATGTCCTACTTATATAGGTTAAGAAGCGACATGTGGAATAAGGAATGTGGGACAACAAGGTATGTAGAGCATGTGGTTGTTGTCCACAATGAACAAAATTAGAATAAGGAATGCAAAGCGGGGATAGAACAATAAAAGACAGGATAATAGGATCGTGATTCGAGATGGGACAATAGGGAGTGGCTGAGTATAAAACAATGACTGTAACCGAGGATAACACAAGGGGTAGGAGGTACCGAGGTGGGGCAGATCGAGAAACGGACGGATAGTATGACAGATGTGCCGAACCGAGAACATGGTATCAAGTGACGTGCATGCGGCGTGGATACTTGTACGTGGGTGTAGGATGGTTGTTCGGTCGGGACTAGCGAATCTCCGGGACCTCAGTACATGGACTTGACATTATGGCCTGAACATCATGCCCTGAAACCTATTGGCCATGGATTCACAGGGCTCAAGAAACGGGGAATGAGCAATTTACTGTAAGACATTCATAGTCTTGCTAGGTCATTCCTGTAGCTGAGTGTACTGGTGTCATGCTACTCATGGCTTGTTTCAAATGATGGTCTTAGCATAAATTCAAGAAGCAAGTCTTTCAAATCCTTACTATCATTCCATGCTGTTAGACATATCAATGTAACAGATACTGAAACCCAGTTTGTGATCCTGCTGAGGAGCTCATCGACTGTGCCTCATCTCAAATGTCTTTTATTATGGCATAGTAATCTGAAGACAAGTAGCACCACTGCCTTTCAAATATCAAATGCACCACCATCTGTTGTCACTCACCGTTTTGCTCTCAACCTTTCCTTATCAGTCACATGTGCGGTTTACTAAGTCCACCTATTATTCTCCATATACACATCACTTTAAGTAATGTCGGTTCCTTTCTGAGCGCATGTTTCATCCACGGCCTGCCTGGTTGCAAAGTTCCCTTACCTGTCAAAGAGCCTTGAATATTCTTCAAAGAGGCTACAATACCCATATGCTTTCTCCTACTTATTTATTGCATCGGCTACAATATTTGCCCAGGTACCAGCAACAAAGTTGCCTCTTGTGCTTTGGTTATAGCCTCACTAGTAGTCTGGCCAAAACCAGAGGTGAATCTCTATTCGAAGGACTTGATATTATCATGATGAATATGATGGTAAACTTGGGTGTGTAATGGAGAGTATTGGGCACAAAAAAATCTTTACAGGTACCGCAAATCACATTCAGCCTGGAACACCACAAATATAAGGTAGAAGACAAACAGTTTCTGCTACATCATGTGACTCAAGTGTGACATCCACCATTTTGCACAAGGATCTGGCAATATCGACAAAAAAATTATTCTAAGACCACAGATCAATGGCATAGAACTATATGTACATAGTGTTGGTTTTACTTTTTGAAAAAATTCACTATTGCAAATATAGTATATCCAAACTTTCAAACATCTTCCCAAAATTCATAATCACATTTTTTAAGCAGTCTGACACTGTCAAAAAATTTTTGGTCACAAAATTTTTGCACTGATGTAATCACCTATATAAGGAAATATTCCATATATAGAAATTTATTCCCACTGGCAATATTTTTGCGCTGACATAAGCACCCATATAAGGCAATATTCCATATATAGAAAGACATTCCCTGTTATATCCGTGATATAACTCCGACATCTCGGACATCCGACATAGGGCATTACGAGAAGGCCCTACTCCGAACCAAGTCCGAACCTACATTCCCGCCTCCGAGCCCAACCAACATTGTTACCCTCGGACCTCGGACATCTTCCTTTTTTGTTGAACAATAGTCTTATTGTAACACCAATGAATATTCTTCTTGTACTCCGTTTTTGTTCGTCTTATTGTTCTCTTGATCATTCCTAATTAGTTACAATAAGGATCACATGTATAAATACCTCCAGACTTCTGTACTATACCTTAGTTCGAATATCGACTTGTATTCCCACTCACTCTTGAACTCCGAAAACTTATCTTCTCCGAACCTCCGAAATAAAGGACTGACGATCAAGGAGGGCGCAACATTAAAGTTGAAGCCAAGTCCTTACGACTCCGAACACATGACTTGGACCGACTTACATCAGCTCGGATCTGATGCAAACTCAGACGCTAACAGTATATTCGAACTAACACTCCTGATCGTCTATGAGATGCAGCGAACGAATCAGAGCCATTCAAAGACTTACGGAAGCTTCGGTACACCACGCATCCCTAACCCCAAACTTATCTGCCGCAGAACCCAACGTCCATACACCACCAAACCCCCCACCAGCCCCAGACCCACCATCCGAACACTCGTCAAACCCCCTCCTAGACCGCACTGACTAGACGATGGGACGTCTACCCTAAAGAGGGAGGAAGTGACTACGCCAAGATCAATCTGCACAACCTCCGACCAGTCTTTACAACGGAACAACTGGTATCATCGCTCCGAGCCACCTCCCTGTACACCCCGGTAATGCGGGCCGCAATGATCATGGACGTAGAACAACTCCACAAAGACATCCAAACCTCACTCCGAGAAGACCCCACAACCTCGTCCCGAATGGACAACCCCACCGATCGATGGACCATCTCCGAGGACGGACTTCTCCTCCTCGATAAAAGAATCTACGTCCCCGATCATGGAAACCTCCAACTCTGAGTTCTACAAGACAAACACGACCACCCAATCTCAGGACATTTCGGCCAGAATTGGACATTAGAACTCATCCGAAGGGATTATGTCTGGCCTGAGCTCTGAGATTCCGTTAAGTCCTACGTTAAATCTTGCACCACTTGTATGAGGTCTAAGCCACAGAGACATCGCCCTTACGGGCTACTCAAGCAATTACCGATCCCCGAACGTCCGTGGAACTCCATCTCCATGGACTTCATAGAGAAACTGCCCACTTTGGACGGCTACAATACTATCCTCGTCATTGTAGACCGCCTAACAAAGCAGTCCCTCTTCATCCCCACCATCGACACAATCACCGCCCCAATCCTTGCCAGGCTCTTCATCCTACATGTATTCTCAAAGCATGGAGTACCTTCACACGTCACCTCGGACCGAGGGTCCGAGTTTGTCTCCTCGTTCTTCCGATCCCTCGGCAAAGCCTTGGACATGAAGCTTCACTTCATGTCAGGTTACCACCCCAAAGGGGACGGACAAACTGAACGCATGAATCAAACCCTCGAACAGTACCTCCGAGTATATTGCAACTACCAGCAAAACAACTGGTCCGAACTATTACCTATTGCCGAATTCGCATACAACAATGCCCCCAACGCAACGAAGGGAATCTCCCCCTTCTATGCCAACAAGGGCTATCATCCGAACATCACTTTCCACCCCGAACGCAACCTTGCTTCCTCTCGGGCACATGACTTCGTAGTCGACTTGGACGACCTGCATCAACAACTCTGAAAGACTATATCCGAAGCTCAGACTCGATACTCTGCCTCTGCAGATCGTCGCCGAACGGTTCCCCCAGACTTCAAGATTGGAGACAAAGTCTTCGTTAAGTCCGAGAACATCCGAACTATGAGACCTTCTAAGAAACTAGCAGAGAAATTTCTAGGTCCTTTCGAAATCATCGCACAAGTAGGAACCGTCTCATTCACCCTCCGACTCCCCAAAAGCATGAGAGCCATACACCCCATCTTCCAAGTCTCTATGCTCGAACCTTCAACTCCGAACACCTTCTCCGAATGCTTAATCCCACCCCAACCACCAGTCGTCATCGATGGGGAACCCGAATACGAAATCTCCGAGATCCTTGACTCCAAGATCGACGGAAGAAGAACAAGATGCCCCCTGCAATACTTAGTCAAGTGGTCCAGATACGAAGGCACTCTGGATGAAACATCCTGGCTGCCAGCCAACGAGCTTAGCCATGCCTCCAAAGTAGTCTCCGACTTCCACCAAGCCTACCCCAACAAACCAGGTCCCTCGGTGACGTCATAGACTCCATCCCCTCGGACCGACAGTTCACTTCCTCTGACTTAGACATTTTCACTCGATCTCAAGATTCAAATATTTTAACAAGAAAAATACAAGTTCTACTCTGAAGACCCAGGCGTATCCTCCTGGTCCGACCCATCGTCCCCTGAATCCCCGTCATCTTCTTTCTCCTTCTCCTTCCCCTTCCCCTTATCCCCCTCCTTTTCCTTCCCCTTACCCTTCAGAGGTCCCAGCCAGTTCTCCCTCAGAGAACTTCCCCACCACTCATCTGTCTTCTGCGCCCAGTTGAACCACCAAGCTTGCTCAAGAATGCAGAGGTCATTCATGTGCACTAAGGCCTTGGCGATCCTCCGGTTCTCCTCCTGGATGCCTTGCACATCCCGCCTCAACCCCCGCAGCTCTTCAACCACCTCCCTCAAATCAACCCCGGAGGTGCTCGGACCCCGAGGCGGCCCCTCAATCACAACCTCCACCTTCTGCCTCTTTGGTTTCGGCCCTGCACCGTCCTCCGAAGGCACCCTTCCTCTCTTCCCCTTAACTCCTGTCTCCTCCTCCCCATCACCCTTCTCCTTGCACTTCACCTTCCGCTCGGCACAGATGAAGCACGAGGTTCCTTTCCCCAAAGCGGGCCACACGCAGGGCTCCTCCCGATCGGAGCAACGCTTGCAAACTCGACCGGGTACCCCAACCCAGTCTAACATGTCCTCGGAGGACTGATGATATAAGTCGGGACGCAGGCTGATCAGCGTCCTTCGACTCGACTCGAGCGGACCGAGACCCACCTCCGCACCATCCGCTCTGGCACTCCTCAGAAGGGAGTTCTCGTAGGCCTTCTGGGCCTGATGCACTTGGAGTGCGTGTTATTGTTGGAGCATTCGGACTCGCTCCTTGTCCCGTTCGCTCAGACCCAACCCCCCGGGCTCCGCATTCGGAGTCTCCCTCCGAGTGACCACCGCCGACGAGTCCCCTTGCTGGGACTCGTCCTCCGCTATTGTGTATAGCTCCGGAATTGTTAAGGAGCTCTTTACGCTCCTCTTCCGAGGCATCCTAAGACCCTTTTTCGGAGCCACCTCCTTTCGGAGTCTTTCAGCCAACTCCCTTGCCCCCTTCTGGATCTTCTCTTTCGCCTCCCTCTCAGCCTTCTCCTTGGCCTCTTTCTCGGCCTTCTCCTTAGCTTCCTCCTCAGCCTCTTTTTCGGCCTTCTTCTTCGCCTCCTCCTCGGCCTCCCGCTTGGCCTCCTCCTCGGCCTCCCGCTTGGCCTCCTCCTCGGCCTCCCGCTTGGCCTCCTCCTCGGCCTCCCGCTTGGCCTCCTCCTCGGCCTCCCGCTCCTCCTCGGCCTCCCGCTTGGCCTCCTCCTCGGCCTCCCGCTTGGCCTCCTCCTCGGCCTCCCGCTTGGCCTCCTCCTCGGCCTCCCGCTTGGCCTCCTCCTTGGCCTCCCGCTTGGCCTCCTCCTTGGCCTCCCGCTTGGCCTCCTCCTCGGCCTCCCGCTTGGCCTCCTCCTCGGCCTCCCGCTTGGCCTCCTCCTCGGCCTTCCGTTGTTCCTCGGCCTCCTCTTCGGCCTTCTTCTTCTTTTAAGCTCAGATTTGCTCGAGCTGCTCCGAGGCTGCTCGCATCCGCTCTAGCAGCTCGGCTTCGTCGTCAGGAATGGGGGTGTTGGTTGGCGACATAGTTGAGCTACTACTATGAAAAAGGGTCCCCCTTTTATACCTTTTTTCAACGCCTAATCGCATAATCTTCCCACGGTAACTTCCGCCGTCATTAAGCGCCAGGGCCTCGAGGCTCGGTCCTAACAGGGGGCACTGTTATATCTGTGATATAACTCTGACATCTCGGACATCCGACATAGGGCGTTACGAGAAGGCCCTACTCCGAACCAAGTCCAAACCTACATTCCCGCCTCCGAGCCCGACCAACATTGTTACCCTCGGACCTCGGACATCTTCCTTTTTCGTTGAACAATAGTCTTATTGTAACACCAATGAATATTCTTCTTGTACTGCGTTTTTGTTCGTCTTATTGTTCTCTTGATCATTCCTAATTAGTTACATTAAGGATCGCATGTATAAATACCTCCAGACTTCTGTACTATACCTTAGTTCGAATATCGACTTGTATTCCCACTCACTCTTGAACTCCGAAAACTTATCTTCTCCGAACCTCCGAAATAAAGGACTGACGATCAAGGAGGGCGTAACATTAAAGTTGAAGCCAAGTCCTTACGACTCCTAACACACGACTCGGACCGACTTACGTCAGCTCGGACCCGACGCGAACTCGGACGCTAACATTCCCACAGATAAGTTAGATGACATATGGATTCCACTAAGGTCACGTGATGTAGCGGAAACCGTTTGTCTTCTACCTTATGAGGTATCAGACCGGTAGTAAACACTGGAATGAACACGTTGGATTTGCACTTGTCACCAGTATCGCCACGCTCACAGTTCTGTTCGCAGGCGGTCAATCTGAGGTTGGCATGGCCTTGGCCTGGGAACTTATAGTGCACACTCTTCGTTCGATCCATTGAGACCACCATATTTTAATGTAGCTATGATGCACTATTATTCCCGAACATTTGAACTCCAATATACAATCTACGTGTTCCTCTGGGGGAATAAACTTGACTGCTGAAAGGTGAGCATCAGTGAGCATGCTTGTTCAGTAATGTCTTGGGCTCTAAGAGCTGAGGCATTTTCTTCGTCCCTTACAGATTCAAGAGGTGACATGAATATACCGATTGTTGTGACGAATGGTGGAAGGAATGGAGAGAAGGGAGTGAGGGATGAGAAAAGAACCAAAACACACCTGCATATGTATTCTGTATAAATCTGGAGAGAATAGTGTAAACTAGTGTACAGAAGACGTATTAGTGAGCATGCAGTGGAAAGTAGTACAAGAACACGGACTTACTAGTAGTTACCG
>QLPG01006028.1:0-10208 GCA_003314385.1 Gomphus sp. MG54
TCATTGCTGGGCATTTGTCTAGCTTTGGGTACTGACGGACTTTGGTACTGCCGAGGGGTTGGGTGGACAATGGCCAAGTCCTGCAGGCCAAGGGTAGTGGTGTTGGCTTTAACATGCTCGTGCATTGCACCCTACTTGCCGTGCATGCCACCGATTTGCAACAGACAGGTACTCGGGAGGATGCTGATGATGCTGGCCCGAGTTGAGGACTTAACAGAGGGGAAGAAGGTAGAAGGGCCTAAGCCTAGTCGATACCTAGAATGAGGAAATATGTACATGCATGTCCTACTTATATAGGTTAAGAAGCGACATGTGGAATAAGGAATGTGGAACAATAAGGTATGCAGAGCATGTGGTTATTGTCCACAATGAGTAAAATTAGAATGAAGGAATGCAAACGGGGATAGAACAATAAAGGGTAGGATAATAGAACATGGCCAAGGATAGCACAATAGGAAGTGCCTGACTATAAACCAAGGGCTGTGACTGAGGATAGAACAAGGACAGGAAGTCCCTGTAGGGAAATGAGCTCTAAAGGATTTAATCTGATTTGAGTAGGAACACTAGGGACAAAGACTAGCAAAATAACCCCTCAGTGTGTGTGATCAACACTGAGTTTTATAAAAGATAACTACCTAGCAAAAGAACTACAAAAGATTAGTTTGTATTGTACACTAAAATTATATTGCTCACCCCCTCAGTGTGTGTGGTCAACACTGAGGAGGAAATACTACTCTACGTGAATGCGCGCAAATAGTATGAGCCGGTGACATCATAAATGACCGCAACTTCAAGTTTTCAGGACAGCTCGCGATGCTCCAACGGAGTTTGAACATCGATGTCGCGTCGCCTAAAATATAATAATACATCTTTTTAAGCCTCAAAAAATAAAAGAAAAATAAGAGAAAAATAAAAGGAAAATATACCGGTAGTTCCTCGTCAAAAATAACAAAGGATGTCAAGAGTTTTGACTATATTTGGCTTGATTTGTTGGAATATACCCAACACGCCCCCTCAAGCCTAATATAAGTTTGATTTTTCAGTGATCATCTTCACTTTCAGGCCGGGTAGACCTTTAGTAAGGATGTCCGCTGGCATTTGGTCAGTTGGTAGATATTGAACGATAATATCATTATTCTTGAGCGAGTCGCATATGAAATAGAGTCGGAGGTCAAAGTGTTTCGTTCGCATGTGTTGTTGATTACTGTGTGTAATGGCAATAGCAGATTGATTATCGCAATGGATCTTGATTGGGCAATGGATAGGTTGAAATATTTCGGTGATTAAGTGGTGCATCCAAAGTGCTTCTTTAGTTGCATGTGTAAGAGCGATGAATTCTGCTTTGGTCGAAGACAACGCTACAATGGATTGTTTTTGACAATTCCAGGAGATCGATCCACCATCAATTTGGAAAAGGTACCCAGAAATTGAATGGCAGTGATTTTGAGATGCCCAATCGGTGTCAGCGTATCCAATGAGTCCTTCGTGGTTTTTGCCTAGAACTAATTTATAGTCTTTAGTTCCATTTAGATATCTGAATACTCTTTTAGTCGCTTCCCAATGTATTTTACTGGGATTGTCGAGGAATTGTGAGAGTAAAGATACAGCGAAGGATGTCTGGATGCATTGCAACGGCCACCCACATGAGAGAGCCAATTGCTTGTCGATATGGGATCTTTTTCATTTCTTCTTTTTGATTATCTGTCTTCGGGTATTGCTCTTTAGATAATTTGATATTCGGATCTATGGGAGTTGCGTGTGTTTTGGCATTTTGTAGACTGAACCGGCTAACAATTTTGTCGATATATGCCGGTTGAGAGAAGGCAATTGTGCGTGATTTTCGGTCACATTCAATTTTCATGTTGAGCAATTAATATATTTCACCGAGGTCTTTCATTTTGAAGATTTGGGAAAGATCATGTTTGATTCCATCTACAATTGCCAAGTCAGCAGCAGTGATCGTCAGATTGTCCGTAGCTGCAGCTATGACTGCGTGCCCTTTTTGTCCATGTCTGTAGAATACAGCAGCATCTGAGGCTGATATTATGAATCCGAGACTTTGTAATGCGTTGGATAAACAATGATACCATTCACGTCTGGATTGTTTGAGTCCGTACATGGCTCTTTTTAATTTGAGTACATGATCTTGGGTTCCACGTTCATAGCCACGTGGTTGCTTCATATAGATAGGCTCTTTATGCAGGGCATTTACATATCTGTTGTCAACATCCATTTGGTGGATGGGCCAGTCGTTCCTGGCTGCAATCGTGCATATCATTTGCAAGGATGATAATCGGACAACGGGAGCATACATCTCTTCGTAGTCAATGCCAAAGCTTTGCGTGAACCCTTGAGCTACAATGCGTGATTTAGCTTTATAGATCTTCCCTTGTGAGTCTTGTTTTTGAACAAATGTCCACCTGCTGCCAACAATGTTAGCACCGGTTGTGTCAGGGGACGACCCTCTCTAAACTCCGATCCAACTCCGAGGTTCCATTTCAAACTCCGACCAGCTCCGAGGCCTGATACAGGTCCGAAGTCCTACTTCCAACTCCGAACAACTCCGAGGCTAAAAGGCCCAGAAACCACCGAGTGGAGACAGAAAAGGTCTTAACACATGATGACTAGAACTCGGAGCAAACACCCGAGCCTCGGACTTAGTACCAGGAGATTGGCTCTACAAACTCCGATGTATTGATTTGTAAGCTAGTGCACAGACCACCCATATAAAGGGTATAAAAGGGGCTCACCAGCAGCGGGATCCTTAGACTTTCCTCTTTGGATTCCCCCTGCTTAGGTGAGGACTCCGTATGTATTTAGGTAGTAGATAATTAAATAACTTTGGATTCCCCCTGCTTAGCTCGCCTCCGAGATATACCTCGGGGCTGTAAGAGGGTTGCCCTTACAGGTTGGTGGTTTGACAAGATCCCATGTTTGCTTTTCGATTAAAGCATTGTATTCATCATTCATGGATCTCTTCCATATTGGGCTATCTAAAGCTTCATCGGCATTGACAGGTAAACTAAACTGTTCACCCATAAATTCTTTATTTGGCGATAGTGTTGCGCTAATGGCTGACTCATGGCTGCCCAGATATATTTCTAGTGCTAGCGTACTAAATTGTGCGCTAGTTTCTTCATTAGATAGCGGTCTTGATGCTAGGTCAGTGGCAGGCTGTTCTTGTTGGAGGCGTATACACGCGCTCCTTCTTAATGGCTTGCTCTCACTCAGGCCAGTAACGGCCTGTTGACCCGGTTGCAAATTCTCAAGACTGGTGTCTGGGGCATATTTCATTTCATCGCCACTCTTTCCTTCGAGTGGAATGTGTGCGGCAGGTTGCATAGGCGCTGGTGCGACCGGATGTGATGGCTGAACACTTTTCACTCGCATAGGGGAAAACTTCGGTGTTTCCTCGGTAGGTACTATCGGTACTGCTTCTTTAGGATTTTCATCAAATACAACATCACGCTCTGTTGTGATTTTCTTAGAGTCTGGCCAATATATTAAATAACCATTGCTGAGCGCTGAGTGACCAACCCATTTGGTGTTTTTAGCTCTTGGCAATAGCTTATCTCCTTGTTTAATTTTGATGTAAACATCACTCCCCCAAATATATGAGTCACGGAGATCCGGTTTTTTATTATGTACCATCTCGTAAGGGGTTTTGTTAGGTAAAGCCCGAGTATAAGTCCTATTTTTGAGATAATTGGCATGTTGAATCACATGTCCCCATAAGAATTTGGGGAGTTTTGATTCAATTAGCATGGCGCGCGTGCGTTCCACTAAAGTGCGATTTAGCCTTTCGGCTACACCGTTGGATTCTGGTGTATCGTGTACTGTTAATCTGTGGCACGTGCCTTGCATGGCCAAATAGGTTTCAAACTCGTTACTCGGGTACTCGCCCCCTCTATCGGACACCAGCATTTTGATATGGGAATTCCGTTGGCGAAGGAGCATGGCTTCATAAACTTTATATTTCTGCAGTGCTTGATCTTTTGAATGCATAAGATATAGCACCAATTCCCTTGAGTGATCGTCGGTAAATGAAATATAATAGATCTTTTTGTCGATTGTCGGGTGCCTGGCAGGTCCCCAAACATCGGTATAGACCTTATCACTGAATTGAGCAGATCTTTCATTTGACTCTTGTGGAAGAGGTTTGCGCGTCATTTTCGATTTGACGCACATGTCACAGGAGAAGTTGTCGGTGGTCATAGATGAGTTAATTCCTAGTACCATCCCATGTTTGAGTGAATATCTCAAAGATTTTAGTGAGATATGTCTGAGTTTTTTATGAATATCGAAAGCCGAAAGGCATAAATGAATAGAAGGTGCCCTTGAGTCATCATTTAAGCGATATAGGCCATGAATCTTGGGGGCTTGCATTAAAATTTTACTGGTAGCATTTTTAATCACACATTTTTGATGCGCAAATTCGGTTTGGTAGCCCGCATTGTCACAGCGGCCAATCGAGATCAGCGTGAAGGCAATTGACGGCACGTACAATGTATCAAAGTTATCTTGGCCTTTTTTCCATTAGCGGCTGTGCACAAGACCAATCTGCCGGATCCTAGGGTTTTGAAAATGCCCTTATCGGCAGCATGTATCCTATGCGGCTCAGGGAATGCATGATAATCATTAAGAAAATTTTGGTGTGGCATCATATGGGAGCTAGCGCCAGTGTCCAATATAATGGCCGACGCTGGCATATCGCTCATAAGGGCCGTCGAGTCAAAATTGTTGAATGCAGCAGAGTCCTCATCTTTTCTCCAGATTCTGAGGTTGCCTCCTTCTGCCGTATTAGCTTTAGCCTTCCCCTTTCTCTTTTTAGATATGAATTTAGCCCGCTTTTTTTGTCTCAGCCCCTGGCCTTCTTTTCCGCCCCCTTTTGCCCAACAGGTCTCGATACAATGCCCTTTTTTCTTGCAGTTAGAGCATATCTTCATCTGCCTGGTTGGTACCAGTCTGGAAGATGTCCCTACAAAAACTTGCTCCTCTTGAGAAATTGACAGGGTTTTACGCCTATCATATTAGGCTTTCAAGACCCTGATAATGTTAGCATGGTCTAAAGGCACACCCATTTCCTCAAGAGAAGTTGTGAGGGAATTCATAATGGCTTCATAAGAGGGTGGCAATGAGGCAAGAATGATGTCAATGAACTCTGTCTCAGAGATGGTGGCTCCCATTTCATTGAGTCTTGCATAGAGGTCTTGGGCTTTGTCTAGATGGTCCCTCAGGTCATCACCCTCGGCACATTTGATGTTCCAGAGCTGGCGCTGAAGAGTTACTACAACCATCTTAGGCTTCCTCGTCATCTCAGTGACTAATGCATCCCATGCCTCTTTTGCAGTCTTCATCTTCTGGACCATCAGGGCCAAGGACTCTGATACAGAAACGATGAGTTGAGCTTTGACCTGTCCTTCCCTTGACATATACTTCTCCAGCCTCTCCTCAGCTTTATCCGATTGGATCTCCTCATCATCTGTGAGGATATGACCTTTAGGAAATGTAGGAGGATCTGGAGGTCTGACAGCTGTGCCATCAATGTGTTTGAGAAGGCTTTTGGATTCAAAATAACTTAGAAGAGTTGCTTTCCATAATGGCCAGTTGGAACCATCAGTAGACAACTTCTCCACAGCCATTAACTTGTCTGATTTGTCCCCGGGGCCCATAACCATGTAGGGAAATGAGCTCTAAAGGATTTATCTGATTTGAGTAGGAACACTAGGGACAAAGACTAGCAAAAGAACCCCTCAGTGTGTGTGGTCAACACTGAGTTTTATAAAAGATAACTACCTAGCAAAAGAACTACAAAAGATTAGTTTGTATTGTACACTAAAATTATATTGCTCACCCCCTCAGTGTGTGTGGTCAACACTGAGGAGGAAATATGTTATAGCCCATGCCCTCAACAAACCCACACTAACCCCCACAACCACCCGCTTCCGTTCCGAGACCTTTCCGACCGAAAGGACGAAAGACTGTTTCCCGTGGATTCCGTTCCCGTCACATCCGTCCGAGACACCGCGTTTCCGTGTCCGACCAAGACACCATTCCCGAGTCCGCTCCCGACCGAGGACTCAATACTTTGATAACCGACGCGCAAGACTACCACGTACCTCACTCCCTTGTTCTCTCTTTTATATTAACCCCTTGTACTACCTTCCCCCTTGTGTTATGACCGGCTAAAGTTAGTACAAGAACGTTACATGTATATAGTCTCACTGTCGACTGGACTGTTCGCTAGTACGAATATCGAATTAGTTCCCCCCCCAGTTTCCGATTCATTTCCGGTAAACCCTGCCTCTTTCCGAAATTAGGGACAGACGATCGAGGAGGGCGCAATACATAAGTTGAAGCCAAGTCCCTTTGACCTCAAACACCTCAGTGACCGGATTGATCCATTCCATGACCCACCCTAAACTTCCGACGCCCCCGTCTCCGTCCATAGTCCGTCCGACCCCAGTCTTGGTCCTCGGCCCCGTTACGGACCCTCGCGCTCACTCAGAAAACCCCTTCGGAAGTACTAGCTAAGCGCCCGACACGCGGACTTAACAAAATACTACTCTACGTGAATGCGTGCAAATAGTATGAGCCGGTGACATCATAAATGACCGCAACTTCAAGTTTTCAGGATCGCTCGCGACGCTCCAATGGAGTTTGAACATCGGTGTTGTGTCGCCTAAAATATAATAACACATCTTTTTAAGCCTCAAAAAATAAAAGAAAAATAAGAGAAACATAAAAGGAAAATATACCGGTAGTTCCTCATCAAAAATAACGAAGGATATTAAGAGTTTTGACTATTTGGCTTGATTTGTCGGAATAAACCCAACAGTCCCAAGGTGAGACGGACCAAGGGGTGAGGAGTGTGCATGTGAGTGGTGGATGTGCCAAGATGAGACCAATGTACCAAGTGATATGCATGCGGCGTGGACACTTGGATGTGGATGTAAAATGGTTGCTCAGTTGGCACTGCCAAAGTAACAGGTCTTGGTACGTGTACTTGACAGCATTCACAGTTGTACAGTCTTGGCTTCAACTTATGTGTTATGCCCTCCTCGATTGTTGGCCCCTTTTTTTGAAAATGCAAAAAATGTGAGTACAGTGGGAGACTAAGTCAATATTCAAACTAACAAGAGTTTATTTGAATGGAGGTTTATATACATGTGGGATACCCTTGTATTCTAAATGTCCAGTCAAAGAACAAGAATGGGAAATACAAGGAGGTTGAAAACAAGGGGAAAAGAACAAGGGGATAAACTATCAGGAACCCCACAAACACTTATCATAGATCATAGGATTGTGGATGCATGGGATCATGGGACAGAAAATGTCTTGATCTTCAATGGTGTTGGTTGAACATGGCAGGTTGTAGACAGACAGATGTGTTACTATTTGTCAGATTGATCTGAGGCATGGACTATAACACTTTGGTTTGGTACTCTTGATAGGTGTGTGTCCATATGAGTCAGTTTAGAATATGTTCAGAGAACAGAGTGAGTCATCCTCTGACATATATAGATCCAATACACCCTATGTTGTGAGACTGATCCATGTGATGACTTTCCTAAATTCAATGCAGTCAAGTATAGTCACCAGTAATTCCATTTTATACAAGCCATCAAACGGATTGCCCTTAGTGATCATTTCTCTGATATATGCAAGGACATCCACACTCTAGCCCTGTAAGTTATATGTTTTCTATCCTATATTTCAACTCATGACTCTGTGGCCTGAAATTTCACATGTCAGCCAATGAACAACTTGAAGAGTTCAACCCATTAAAGATGATGCATATGGTTGTGAACTTAGACTTGGCACAGGCTCAGCAGTAATTCTTCTCTTGTTGTTTCTACAACTGGCACCTATCCAGTAACCTCTTTTGATCATTTCAGGATTTCACATAGCTGGCATCCATCTGGCTTGAACCATCTTTTGCCTGATATAGTTTGACAGTCGCTTTTTTGGTCATTTCCTTATTTCAAATTTGCACATCCCTGCTTTTATTCACCTCTTCCTCCTGCCGGGCAACCACTTTTGGTCAGTTTTTCTTATTTGGGTTTCACACAAAGATGGCATCCATCTATTTTGATGCATTGTTCTCTCTCTCAGTATTTCTTAATTTCTTATTTGTAAATACCCATGCATATACCCCTTGTCTCTCTAGAATTATACTTGTCATTGGCATTTGAATCACCTTAATCGGGCATTCACTTGTCTCAATACTTCCTGCTTGCTCTCTCACACATACAGTATAGTCAGAATTTCAATCTCAGCCTAATTGTTTCTGCATGTGTCAGTAGCCAACTTCTAGCTTTTGGTTGACCTGTACTTCAAGATACTTGAGCTGCATCTTGAGCATAAGCATCTTGAGCATAAGCATCTGGACCCTAAGCGCAACCAGCTTGACAAATATAAGCCTAAGCTTATCATTTGGTTTCTCACCCTAAAATTCTCACACATTAGAAATGAGACCCCTACTCAACTATTGTAAATGAAGCCATAGAAGTGTTAGCATAACTTTCCAGCATCTTGCCAAGACAGTTTGCTGCCTCAAGATTAAGTTCTTCAAACTTGTTTATTCTATACACTGTTAAATACATATACTTGGAGGGCTCAAGAGGATTGAAGAAAAAAAATGGATAGGAGGTATATATGTTTTATGTTCAGGTGCGAGTTGTTTTACTGGTTATTGGATTGTGTTTACAATTTTCCTCGTGGTAATTTTTGTTACATTTTCGAGTGAACTTTTTGTGACTGCACATAAGCATAAGTAGCTTGAAATACGCACATGGCGGCTCCTCACCAAAACTGACACTCATGCAGCGGTCCAATATTCTTTTTCATTGCATGTCTGTCAGCATCTCCTTTACGCTTGTATGCTTTGCCGCTGATAGGGTATCAGCAAACAAATTGTGCTGGACTCGGATACATACCATGAACATATAAACCCGTTGTGTTTGAAATGTGCAGATCGTACATGTACTCGCCCAACATCCAAGCGGCGAAACAAAGCGTGGTCACAACCGGGAACAGTGCACTGGTATCTAGGTCGGCCGACAGCCTGTACTGGAATGATGAACCATCCATAGTACATGTCTTCGAGGCTCTCATGGTTCCTTCCGATAATATGGAAAAAGGTCTGACCCTGCTGTAATTCATGTTGATGGTACCATTGTCATATTCAAGTGTAGAAAACTGACATTTATTTCTGTGTCTGGCTGGAAGGTAGTGTTGTTGGGGGCCGGAGGGGGGTTAACTTTGGTTTCCTGCCATTGGAACAACATATGATTGGTGAGCTCTGCGCCACCTTCTGGAGGAAAGTCGAGGGAAGAAGTGGTTCCCGCTAGAGCAGGGGTAACTTCAGTCTATGAGAATAACGTAGGTGGGGAGCCGAGATTGGGAGGGGAGGGGAGCGTTTAGGGTACATGTCGGCGTGTGGTAAGTTTGTCTAGACTGTACGTAAGAGATGAGGCTGCTCACGTTTTTAATCATGGTGCAGGGAATTAAGAAGATGTGTTAACATCCATCGAACTTCCAAAAGTCCGTTCGTTTTATCAGGATATTGGGCATACTGAGAGGCGGTGGCTAAAATTTTCAGAGCTCAAATATAGAAGTCCCGTGTTGTGTGCCTTTCTGATCAGAGAGAGAATCGAAGCTTTAGAAGTTCTTGTGACACAAGCTGTGTTGCCTTTCCAATTAGAGGGACAATCAAGGAAGAAGATCCAGCAACTCATTCCCCAAGGTGTGTACACGCCTTGCCAATCGGAGGGACAATAGAGCGAGAAGATCCAGCGACCCCAGTCCCCAAGTTGTGTGCCATTCCAATCAGAAGGAGAATCGAAGGAAAAAATTCAGCGACCCAATCCCATAGCTTGATTTGTGCCGGCATTGAATTCGAAGCTCCAGTGACTCCAGCGTCTAGCTTACGTAATGTCGGAATGCAGCTTATGGATCTGACAGGAGCAGCCCGATTCGCGCGACATGGCATCTGCCAAGTTCCACAACATTGCCACCCGGCATCGCCACCACGTCGTAATGGCACCAAGTTTGGCACATTCTCTCGTTCGAATGCACTGCAACACAACAATACGAGCGAGGCTGAGTCTCCCGAAAGTGTATCCATTCGACTCAGGAGTGTAGTTCAACGGAATGAACTTGCAAGTCTTTGGACTGCATGTATCAGAAGATCAGTAAATTTATAG
>QLPG01006037.1:0-10396 GCA_003314385.1 Gomphus sp. MG54
ATCGATCTTGATTTTGACTAAGATCCTCTGTTCACTTCCATCTCTCTTCGCTATTACGAAATTTGGGGACCATGTGATCCAAGTGGGCACAACGCAAGTACATTGAAGCCAACCCCAACTCCGAACCTCGCCAATAACCTCACCATTGGGAGAATTACAAATATACGATTACATCTTTATCATCATTGTAACAAAGGCCTTGGAAGCCTGTGAGGCCACTGTATTACTATTGTAGTCACTTAACAATAAAAGAAATATAATATTCCCATACAGTATAGTAGACCTCCTTGATACAGGATACCTCCTTGATACAGGATACCTCCTTGATACAAATTGATTTTCCAAGGTCAATTCTCATTCCAGTAATACAGAATTTTGCACATAGAATCTACTATATATTAGCAACATCTAAGCCAAACCACACAAGGGAGGGAGAAGAATTGCATTCAGGAGGAATTTTTTTTCATTTAAATTTACTCAATTTTGATAACATACAATCTTAAATCAGTGATTGCTCAAATTTTCTGAGAGATTTTGTCATAGAGTGTTCATATTAAGGAAGCTATGCATCTCCTGACGTGCAGGATCATCGCGTACCTCACTCCTTGTTCTTCGTTTTATATTGCCCCTTGTACTCTCTTCCCCCCCTTGTCTTTACTTGGTAAAAGATAGTACAAGAACTAGATACATGTATATAAGTCACCAGTCAACTGGAATATTCGCTAGTACAAATATCGACTTAATACTGCATCGTAGTTTCCAATTAAGTTCCAGTAAACTTTCCGACTCTCCGAAATTAGGGACAGATGATCAAGGAGGGCACAACACATAAGTTGAAGCCAAGTCCCTACGACCTCAAACCACCTGTACCACCCTATACCATGAACAGTCCCAAGACCCCCGGCATTCCCGACTTCCACCTGCTCCGATTCCGATCCCAATTCTGACCCTTAGCCCCCACCCCCAGAATACAAATCCCCCTTCGGAAACCATTCGGAACCCTCTGAAAACCCTTCCAGAAGTCTCTAGCTAAGCACTGACATGCGGATTTAACAGGTTACCAAAGCATGACACGCGACATTTAATAATACATAAGTGTGTTCCCATCTCTTCTCATCATCAAACAATGCATAAACTTCATGTGAAAAGAAGTACAATGCCAAGCAGGAGTCTATCAGAGAATGTCAAGAATCATAAGAGGCACCGTGCTAATGAGCAAAGGCTTTCTGATGCAGTTAAAGTGTACAAAGAGGGGCAGGCAGGTTATTCAACAAAGAAATCATTGCAGGAAGTTGCTCACGAATTTGGAGTGGACTTTAATACTCTCAGTAGATGCATCAATGATAAAGGATCATCAATGCTCAAGTTCAATTCTACAAAACAGTGGCTTACAGTTCAAGAGGAAAAAACTCTTGTCACATTTATTACAGTATCAGCCAGTCATGGGTTTCCCCTAACTCACAGACAAATTGAGCAGTCAGCAAATGCAATCCTCGAAACCAAAGAAGGTCCCTCCTGCACCAAAGTTGGAAAGAAGTGGATCTTTAATTTTCTTGGGCGTCATCATGAGGAGTTGCAAACATACTGGAGCAAACCTCTTGACACACAGTGAGCTAAATCATTGAACCCTGGTGCAGTGTCAAGTCCACATACTGAGACCCATCTGCCGGCAGTGCTGACCGAGCAATCATCCTATATCCACAACCAAGTACCCGCATTGCCTGCATAACACTTGGTGCACCGGTCCCGGCTCGGCACATTCGCCACCCGCACTCCTCGGTTCGTCTCACCTCGGGACTTCATGTCCTTGTATTATCCTCAGACAAAACCCCATTGTTTTATACTCGGCCACTCCTTATTGTCCCATCCTAAGTCACGACCCTATTGTCCCATCTTTTATTGTTCTGTCCCCGTTTTGCATTCCTTGTTCTAATTTTGTTCGTTGTGGACAACAAACCACATGCTCTGCATACCTTGTTGTCCCACATTCCTTATTCCACATGTCGCTTCTCAACCTATATAAGTAGGACATGGATGTACATACTTCCTCATTCTGGGTATTGACTAGGCTTAGGCCCTTCTACCTTCTTCTCTTCTGTTAAGTCCTCGACTCGGGCTGGCATCTTCAGCATCCCCCTGAGTATCTGTCTGTTGCAAATACAGTGGCACGCACGGCAAGTAGGGCGCAACGCACGAGTATGTTGAAGCCAACGCCACTACTCTTGGCCTGCAGGACTTGGCCATAGTCCACCCGGCCTTTCGACAACACCCCTCAGCAGTACCGAAGTCCGTCAGTATCTGACTCCTGACATGCAGTAAAATCATGGTTTGACATTGTAGAGGAATTTGTTGTCAAATCAGGAATACAGCCAGAGGATATCTATAGAATGGATAAAAGTGGGTTTCCAACAGCATATGGAGGAAAAGAAAGGGTGATAGGAGCCTGAGGAACACAGACTCAACATAAGCAAGGAGGCGCAGATCGAGAAAATGTTACAGCAATTATAACTATTTGCACACATGGAACAACAACAAAGCCAATGATTATCTATAAAGGAAAAAAGATGATGCAAAATTGGAATGATAACAATGTTTCCGAAGCACAGTAAGCTTTTTTCAAAAAGTCTGGAGGCAAAATAAATTCTTTGTTAGTATTGCACATTCTGAAAATGGATGGACAGATGGCAACATTGCCTTTCAATGGTTAACTATGCTTTTTGACCCAGAAACAAAGGAGAAGGCTGGAGGCTGCAAATGTGTTCTCATCCTTGATGGCCATAGCTCCCATTACACTGCAGCATTTCTAGATTATGCTGGAGAAAATGACATAATAGTGCTTGGATACCCACCTCATTGCACTCATGCTCTACAGGGTCTTGATGTTGTTTGCTTTGGAAAGATGAAGGAAACCTGGAAATGAGTCATAACCAACTTTCAGGAGGATAATCACAGACCAGTAGGCAAAAATGACTTCACTCACCTTTTTGGAATGGCATATAACCAGGCCTTTGATGAAGAAACTGTCAAAGCAGCATTTCGTGTCACTGGCATATATCCATTTAATCGTGATGTAATTTCACCTACCCAATTGAAACCAACCATGGCTACATTAACTAAAGGAGAGTTTCCCCTACCCCAATCAAGTCCTGTCCGAGTTATCATTGGGGCCTTTGACCCAAACCCATCAGAAAGCCACCTGGTTGCATCTACATCAACATCCAGTCCAAGCCATATTACAATAGACCACTCACCAACATCATCTTCACTGAAACATACACAAGATTGGCAAATAGACCCTGCCCTGTACACACTTTCAAAGAGAATGTACTCATTATACAAGGGACTTGCCTCCACATCATCTGGTTCATTCCTTGTTTCAGATGAATCCATCACCTCCTCGACACCAGTAATTGCACCTGTACTTGCTTGCCCACCATCATCCCTTCCTTAGCCAAACTGGGATCTTGCCAAATCAAATCCTGTCAATAAGTCGCACAGTCGTGAATTACTGGAACTCAAAATCATTGAATTACAAGAAACTGTCAAACATGCCCAGCTTCAAGTTAAAGTCCGAGACATGCAAATTGAGGAGGAGCAGGCACAGCTGGTCCTACAGAATCTTCATCTACGCAAGCTAACAAGTGCCCTCAATAAACGTGAAAACAAGAAAAAACACAACCACTCACTGCTTTTTAATGGAAAAGCGCAAGTCTTGTCTTCAAATTCTTTCAGGCAAAAGATAGTAGAGCAGAGCCAGCGAAGGGAGGGAGAGGCCAGAGAAAGGGCTAAAAAGGCTGATAAAAGGACAGCAAGAAAGGATGCACTGGTGGCTTTAGAAGATCAGTGGGTGGTGATAAAAGCAAACCATGAGAAGAATCTTGCCATTTGGAGAGAAGAATGTCAACATTTGGCAACAGATGGTATTCCAAAGCAATCATGGCCAAAAAAACCCACAAGAGGTCGCAAACCAAAGCTCCCCCCCACATTGAATGAAGATGAAAATGAGGAAATTGAAGAATGCAATGAATAAATGGATGACTAATGACAACAGGCCACAGATTCCACATGCAGAGAATTAGATGTCACGCTTGTATCAAGGACCCCTACGTGTGACATTTTGACCTGTTGCACAAAAAAATTTACTCTGCCGCAACAACAGCTTTTTTGCCCCCATAATATAGAGCAAAGATCTTCTCAAGACACTTCTTAACTGTTATATAATTTTTCAAAAATTTAATATACAAAATTTTGAGCTAAAATTGAGCTTGACTGAAATCTGTATCAAGGAGGTCTACTATACTGTAACTGGTACTCTCATGACTAGTCATGTCATGAAATATTAATATTATGTAAGTCATGCTTCTGGGCTGACCTTGTATGTAATTATTATTATATAAGCCCAGGAATTTGTTGTACATTGTGGACTGAGAACTTGAGCCAGGAATTTGCCACTTTGAAGATTTAGGTAATTGGATTCATAGTTGTTATACATTGTGGGTCCACACATTGATAAGCAAAAATATATATTATTTTATGGTTTTCCATAGGCTCAATCTCCTTGATAATCAAGAGTTAATTACTGGAGGTAATTCACTCTTATTTAGCTAGCCAAAAACACTATAATATTTTTTGTTATGTAAAAATGATTGTTATGATTTGCTCAATAGCTAACAAATAGCATTTCATGATAAGAATGAAAATTCACATATTCTGAACTTGATATAATTGATTCATATTTGAAATGGTTTTGTACCATGGGGGAGTACAAGACACCATCTCATACATAACTCAGTTTGTGTAGTCAAGTTTTGCACAAACACTTGGCCACTACTGATCACCACATCACAGAGAAGAGTTCTTGTTTGGATAAATGTGATAAAATCCTGTAACGTATTTATTTTTGAATAAAGGTTTCTATCCCAAGAAATTGATGAGAAAATGCAGGTTTATTTAAAATCTTCCTCAGGACACCTAAAGAATTTTTGGAGAAATATCAGCCATCCCACAATTTGTTAGATAAGATAATCTTGTGCGACAGTAGCCACATGCAGAATCTAACCATGTATTTACAAACCAGAAAATCTTTCTATGACTGCAGTGTAACAAGCGAGCAAGTGGTTCCAACTCGTATAATAAACATTGACTAATAGTATAGGTGTGCTTATAGTAGGAATTACGTCTATTAAAAGGTCAGGATATTTTAATACACTGTCACAAATTTTTTTATTTTGAAAAACGACAATTGCGACCGTCTCCATATTCACTTCCTATGAGTAGCTGTCAATGCAATCTCAGGGTCGTGCATGGCAAATCTCGTTACTATCTCCACCAGCTGGGAGTTCATGACCATTCTGGAGACGAGGACGATCACCAATGGGAGGTTGAGGCTGTATGAAGAGTCATTAGCGTGAGGTTTTTCCTGTTTCAGAAGAGAGCGTGCACACCTCGCACCAAGAGAGACTTTGAATGCCTAATAAAATTATTTTAAGCTCAAGAATCAAGAATCGGTTTTCGATAGACATACATCCTTCTGAAATGTCATCACTAAAGTCACCGATCGAATCGCTTCAAATCATAGGACCAATCTCAGAGAGCATACACAGAAAACAGTAGGTACATACCCAAAACGGTCTGTTGAGTAAGCGCCACATCAGAATAGCAAAATGGGATAAGTAAATGATAGCATGACATTTGAATGTATTGACGTACAAGAAAGAAGACAATACCATCACGGTAGAGGACCTTCATCAGTAATGTTTGGCATTGTCGCGGACGATTCAGCGCGTTGAGTAGTACCATGAAGAATGTGAAAACATCAAAACATATCTAGTGAAATATATGTCAAAACAGAGTCTTTGAGTCAAAATAGAACTGACATTTATGATCCAATAATATTTGTATGCTTGTGGAACTAACGTGGGTACACACATCTTCAAAGCAGGTGAAAAAATTAAGACGTTCGGTGCTGAGAAGGGACTAGATCTGAGAAAATATGTAATTTCAAGAGGTTTAATCATTTACCCAGAAATTCAGACACGGCAAACCCTATTGAGACAATAATTCCAGTATGCATGACAATGAATATAAGCCAAGTTGCCAGGACCATGGTTTTCGTTTTGTCCCAGAGATTCTGGACCTTCAATATGATCATGGCTAGACATACATCAATAAAGACCGTAGATCAGTTGAGAGACAACACTCACAATTGGCGACACATAGCGATAACGTGTTGGTGATGAAAACCAAGGTAAACCCACCCTTGCAGCTGACCAGATTGGAGTGAGTGCCAGATCGAGAAGAGGGTTTACTTGCTTACAACTGCATTGTCCATCAGAAACATCAGAGTGAAAGTGACAAACATACTAGATTTGAGAGACCAAAATTGCTAAGTCCGCTTAGAACTACCTATGAGCATTAGTTCAATTCCCAACGAACAAAAGCCCACTTACTATGCAAATATATTATCATACCTGGGGGCACAGTATATCTGTTAAAAAGAAATGCCCATTTCATGTATTCTGATTGCATTGGCCAGATAATTTCTCTCTCCATAATGAAGGTCAGGATGTGATCTAAGAATATAATGGTAGCTCCAACCACTTTACTTGGAAGTAAGTTTATGGTCTCCTATTCAACATATTTAGGCTCACCTGTGAAGTATCGGGTCTCCATTAGACTTGTGAATTGTCCTACTGGTATACTCGCCATGAAGAATGCAAAGGTACGAAAGAAGGAGGGATTTTAACCCGGAGATACATCATATGAATGCATGAAACTCTCAACTGAGATGAGATTATTGTTGAGGTGAGGCCCGCTTCCAGGCCCTGATGTCGTGCAGTGCCAGGCGGAAATCAAACGCGTCAATCGCAACCACCCTGTTGATATTACAGAATGGATGTCCACAGAACATAGGGTGATCGCAATTGATTTCAAAAAAAAATTGCAGGGGGTGTCATGTGTTATTCATTATTGGAGGGATGACTAGAGATATTGGAATACTTAGTTGACTATCGGGGTAGTTGATGTTGGAATAATTCGACCGGCATCTGTACATTGGTTGCCATGTCACATTAGTCACACATGATTTGTAATTCCTCATCTGTTTGCAACGAGCCATTACCTCCGCTCAAGTCAAACAGTTGTCCTTTCTGCGGTCCTTGCTCAGCACCACCGAAATTCAACAGTTAATTGTTATTGTAGTTGACTTGATTGTTATTCTTTGTGAGCTAATGTACATAATACTTATAGGAATATGATTTGGTTAGGGGTAATAGATACGCATGACTATACTACTGCGGCATTACATGCTGCGCGCGCTCGGTAAATTGGTACGTGCTCGGTAACTTGGTACGCGCTCAGTGATTGAGTATGCGCGTCATATCGCACGCGCGTGATAAATCCTGGTCGCAGGTTATTGAGGGGTTTGGATGGAGGTTGGGGATAGAGTAGAGTGGGAATGATAATTCTAGAATGGAATAGGGTAAGACAAAGAATAACTTTCAACTTTCATGAAGTTATGTAGCAGGGGACAATGCCATGGTGGTTCCCATACAAGACCTGCTACATTTGTCACTATTGGTTACTAGAGATAATTCAGCCAATCGTCGATGATTAGATATGAGCTCCATAAATTCCCAGGGTTGCGATTCTTTGCTTCAGAACACCAAGTACCAATTTTGTAGTTGAAAGTTGCAGATAAAGTTTCTATGGGGTTTTCCCACTCTATAATATCAGTGAGTCAATTAAACAAATAGGGGAATAATTCCCTGGAATTTTCTGTGATTTTTGTTGTATTTATTAATAGGGAAATTATTCTTCTATGATTGTTCTACTGGGAGCTGAGTCCTGGGTTTTGCCTCCACTTAGGTGCCATTTGGGGAAACCAGCCTGGGCACCAAAGTGCCAGTTTATAGATTTGTTGTTTTCCCACAAGGCAAATATAATATGTGATGATGTAGAATATTATTATATGATACTGGGAACCTAGCTGCAGCCTGTGGTTGCTGTATGATGAGTTCCTGATGTTTTAGTCCAAAATAGGAGCTGCGATATCTGGTGCTTAACCTTCAGTTCAGTGCAAGTGATAGTTTTTAAGTATAGCCTAATGGCTAGTGATATGGGGGGCAAAAACTATGGTTATAATTGCTTGTTATTTTATGGTAAATAGTTGCTCTTTTATATAAATTGGAAAATGATTTGTAAGTGAAAACTTCATGGAGTGATAGTGATTGGCACAGGTATTGGAAACCCATGCAGGTAGCGGGTACAGGTAGTGCAGGTAAGGGTCAGGGTTAGGATTTCCAACCTGGCCCAAACCCATACCCACAGGTGGGTTTTCATGGGTATGCTTATATAATTCACAGGCTCACTTATATAAGCAAGGTTCAGTGCTGACCTCACTTATATAAGCAAGGTTTAGTGCTAACCTTACTTATATAAGCACATTTAGCGCTGAATTTTGATGTCTAAACGATGTAGCCAGCATGGGTTCTTACTGGGAATCATGAAAACTCAATTCCGCAACCTGACCACAGTTTCATGCAGGCTCTAGAAACCCAACTCACTGAAAATAGGGCTCTTCTAGCCCCAGGTTGCCAGTTCATACTCCAGGCATTGCTGGAATTCTGCCGAACATGTGAGGTTTTCCCTGTCGGTGACTCGAGCACCTCAGAGAACCTTGGGCTGAAACCTATAGGTGGCCACAGTTCTAGCGACAAACATGCACTTTTGGTAAGTAGCGACAGGGTTTCAAACCTGGTTACTCTACTTATCCCTCTTCCCTCCGATAGGACATGTATGTCTACTCATGTCTGTATAAGGAGATCCTGATATGTGTCCTGAGTGAGTCGCTCTGTACACCTCTGATACTTCCCTTTTCTTACTGTGTCGCAGATGAACGACTGTGTGGATGGCAATCAGTTTGCAGGTGAACTGTTTGGTGGCAATCATTGGTTTGGTGATGCTCCACTCGATGGCGGCTCAGGCAATCAGTCCCCACAAGATTTCCACAGCAAAGAGCCTGACAAATTTTCAGGAGAGACTGGGCAGCTTGTACCCCGGAGGCACCACAAAGTCAAGAAGCAGAAGCACCATCACCAGCTGGCCCTGAGGGAGTACTACGAATCCTATGGTTATGCTGATGACATGGACTTGTATGAGTTGTGCTACTACGGCAAATCTTACTATGGCAAATCTTACGAAAAGCCCTACAGCAAATCATACAGCATGCACCACTCCTATTCTTACAACCCAAGTGGTGGCCAAACTGACACACTCACTGATTCTGCCAGCCTCAGTCCACTTGGCCCCAATCCTGCTAGCCCCAATCCTATTGCCCCCCACCCCACATTCTGCTCACCACTTCATTTGTCCGCATACCTCATGGGTTGCTTTACAGTCAGCCTTTTTTTTCCTTTGTTCGCTCTTTTTGTCCGTTGTTTTCTGCTCGCTTGCATTATTTGCTTGCATTGATTAGTATGTACACTCACCCCCTGGCATGTCATGTCATGCCATCACATGGCTTGCTGCAATATCTGGTGTCTGGATACTGGTGCCTCTTGTCCCCTCAGGCGGTACACTCACGGACGGTGCAGGGCCGGAGTTGATTGGTGTTCTTAGAGGGATTCTTCCAGAATTGGTGGAATGCTAAGCACACACTCTATACACCATCTGCAGATACACCCCAATACCATTCTGACTTTTTGGCTTTGGGTTGAGCACTTTTTTGTGCACCGTTTCAGGTAATGTCCTGAGGTCAAAGGCAGTTGTAGCATTGTCTGCAGCTCTGTCCTGAACCCGCAGGTAAGAACAATACCCATTGTGGGTCACGGGTAAAAGCAATACCTATTAAACCCATGGGTACCCGTACCCCTACCCTCAAGAACCTGCTACCCGTTGCTAAGGGTATGGGTATGGGTAGGCACAAAATACCCAGGGGTTACCTGTGCCAATCACTATGAACCATTGAGCAGAAAAATACATATTTTTAACAAACTTTATGAAACTTATGACCTTTATGACAAGTTTACAAGTGAACAAGTTCAAGTGACAGTTATGGTATATTATCATGATTTTTCTGCAATTTTATCTGACAGATCCATATCACCAAGTGTGCATATACAGTATGTGCAATATGCATACATTATTACTATTTCATGCCAATCTCAATGACATCAAGCCTATATGGCTATCTGTTTCGATAAATATTCAATATACATCATTACAATTTTTCTGGTATTTTTACACATTTTTCCAATCATTAATTCAACTTCTATTATGACTTTCCTCTGTCCACACATTGATCGCCTCACATGACATCACATGCAGTCACATGTTCTAACAGGCCTACAAATGAAGATGGAGTGTTACACTATCTCATACTGGCTATTAGATATTG
>QLPG01006041.1:0-10930 GCA_003314385.1 Gomphus sp. MG54
AGATATCGGTTAAGTCCTGCAAACCGTTACGGGGTGGCTAGGCTTCAACGTGCTCTTGCATTACGCCCTGCTCTTCCATGTGTGCCACTAATTTGGAAAGCGAGAGGAACCTTGAGGGGGTGCCGAGGGCGTCGGCTCGAGCGAAGGACTTTAGAAATAGAGAACGGACAAAGGGGTGCGAATCAATTGGTATTCTGAGTGAAGAACTATCTACATACGTCCTGCTACTTTTATAGTTAAGAAGCAAGATGTGGAACAGGGTGGCGTAAGGAATGGAAACAATAAGGTATGAGGCAACCACATGGAGACATTGTCCACAGTGGTCAGAAATAGAATAAGGAATGTAGGCGGTATTATAATAATAGAGTATGGCTGAAAATAAGATAATGAAATAGTGGGCGGGAAAAGAACAATAGAGGACGGCCTAAGATAAAACAATGGCAATAGCCAGGACAATGAGTGGCCATCATGTTGTTTGGAGGAAACGGGTAAAGGAGTGGATAGGGGGGTGAAGGAACAATGAAAGGGGGTGTACGAGGGGAGTGGTCCATATGATGTACCGGATGTACCGAGTCGAGGTCGCACGGTGGTGCGAGATAATGCGGGTGAGGGCCGGTTGGTCGGTGTTCCCGAGTAAGTCGGTACTCGGTGTTGCGGGCTTGACACCTTGGCAGTTCTGACACCCTTGAGGTCCCTAGACAATAGGGGTCATGCTTGTGGGAGAGTGAGATGCAGAGTAGAGTGAAGGGGTCAGGGACTGATGGCCAAAGAGAGGGACATGCCAAGCAGTGGGAAGATTCAAAGTGTACCTTTCTAAGTTCAAATGAATGACTGACATCCTTGCTGTGTACCAAACTGAGGGCCTGAAGCCTGGAACCAGACATCTGGGATCTGGCCTATAAGCATCTGGTTGAACATACCACCGGACCCAATGGAAGGGTAAGGTATGTTGGGGAAGCAGTATATGGGTATAGGGTATAGAGTGTCTGGTTGGACATACCACTGGACCCAATGGAAGGGTAAGGTAAGTTGGGGAAGCAGTGCATGTGTATAGGGTATATAGAGCACTAGATTCACTAGCAAGGGCTTCAGGCTTTCCTCTTAGAATCCCCCATTACTAGGTGAAGACCTGTCAGGACTTGGTAAGGCCGAGGATTTGGTCAATATCCTATAGGCCGTTCAAGGTGGCTTGGCTTCAATGTGCTTGTGTGTTGTACCCTGCTGTTCCATACATGCCACTTATTTGGACAGGAGTAGTACTGGCAAAGGGGCCAAGGGCATTGGCTTGAGTGAAGGACTTGGACAGGGAAAGGCGGATGAGGGGGTCTAAGCCAAGTTGATATTCTGAGTGAAGAACTATCTACATACATCCGCTACTTATATGGGTTAA
Source organism: Gomphus sp. MG54 (assembly GCA_003314385.1). Classification (NCBI taxonomy): domain Eukaryota; kingdom Fungi; phylum Basidiomycota; class Agaricomycetes; order Gomphales; family Gomphaceae; genus Gomphus; species Gomphus sp. MG54. The sequence continues at coordinate 1,391 of QLPG01006041.1, forward strand.
GAAGCAAGATGTGGAACAGGGTGGCATAGGAAATGGAGAACAATAAGGTATGAAAAACCATATGGAGGCATTGTTCACAGTGAACAAGAATAGAATAAGAAATGTAGGCGAGAATAGAATAATAGAGTATGGCTGAGAATAAAATAATGAAGGAGTGAATCAGAATAAGATAATAGAGGAATGGCCAAAGATAAAACAATAGGGCCGTGATTGAAATAATAAGTGGAACATCAAGTGTCACAGGAGAGGACAGGTAAGGAAATGGTTGGGAAATGAGAGGATAGTGAGAGGTGGAAGGGATAGGTGGGAGAGATAGTCTAGATGATGTACTGGATATGCCAAGCTGAGACTACATGGTAGTGAGGATAGTATGGGTAAAGGTTGGTTGGTTGGTTGGTTGGTTGGTAATACCGAGTGAATCAGAGCTCGGTATTGTGGACTTGACAAGACCCTTTTCCCTCATATACATAATTAGAGAGCTAATCCTTAGGAAATCTCCTATTGTTAGGCACTATATAATTGCTCTTATGCACCACTGGGGTTGCCCTCACACTGATCTCAACTCTCTCTCTGACCAGTTCAGGTCTCTGGTGATAGAGCTATCATTAAGATTGTCATGTCAGATTGTACTATGAAAGATCTGAAAAGCATATTGAGGACTGGTTTTCAGATACACGGTGGACTATATGGGAAGGGGGAAAAATGGATATATTTGGTTTATCCAAGCCAAATATGTTGACTTTTTTCTTCTCTTCGTGTATAGTCTGCTGTGTGTTTGAAAACAAGCCCTTGATCTGCTTTTTGGATCCTGCATTGTAAAAATCTGATTAACTTGGGAAAAGGACTGTTTTTGAATACATGGCGGACTATATGGGAAGGAAAAAAAATTCGACATATTTGGGGTGTGTCAATTTTTTCCCCAACATTGATATGCTTATATCTTTGTTGTAGCCTTGATGAATGCTTTGCACCTGAGAGAGGAGAGGAGGGACATTCTGCTTAAATTCTTCATTACAAGTCATTCTCAGACATAGACCACAGGAGCCTTTGGTGATAATGTTACATCTTCTCTTCCTGAGGAATTTTGTTATCGAAGCTTTTGGTATGAACCATCGATTTCACCATTACAAAGGTGGATCAAAAGCAGTCCAGTGCGAGGAGGGGTCTAACAAAATAAATGAGTATAATTCCATAATTCATGAGGCAACATAACATACAAGAGCTTCAGGCATGTTGGGGCTCAGCTAAGGACATAATAAATTATATCGTTTTCAGCTAATGTATGAGGCAATGAACATTCTCTCACTGGGTGTTTCCTGAGTTGTACAGTTTGAAAATTATGTTCCGACATGAGGTATTGTTGTACTGTGGACCTGCCTGATGCACATGTTCCGATTATAGCAATAAACATATAGGAGGCAAAAGATGCATGTTGAAGACATGTCAATTTGGTGGTACAGGCACTCTGGGCATACAAAAGAAAGTACAAGGACACAGCCAAAGAAACCGATGTTCTGGCACCGGTATTACCTCCGTGTGTGGACCTGTCAAGTACATGTACTGAGGATCCGGTAACTTGGCAGTACCAACCAGACACTCCATTAGTAACCGTGTACAAGTCACTCGACAGGTTGTTTTTGGCTTGACACACATACCGGTTCCATTCCTCACTCCCATCCTACGCCTACTCCCCACCCCTTGGTCCGCCTCACCTTGGGACTTCCTGCCCTTGTGTTATCCTCGGTTACAGCCCTTGTTTTATAGTCAGGCACTTCCTATTGTCCTATCCTTGGCCACATTCCTATTATTCAATCTTTTATTATTCTATCTCCATTTTGCATTCCTTCATTCTAATTTACTCGTTGTGGACAATAACCATATGCTCTGCATACCTTGTTGTCTCACATTCCTTATTCCACATGTCGCCTCTTAAACCTATATAAGTAGGACATGCATGTACATATTTCCTCATTCTGGGTATCGAATAGGCTTAGGCCCTTCTACCTTCTTCCCCTCTCTTAAAGTCCTCAACTTGGGCCGGCATCACCAGCATCCTCCTGAGTACCTGTCTGTTGCAAATTGGTGGCACATATGGCAAGTAGGGCACAACACATGAGTATGTTGAAGCCAATGCCACTACTCTTGGCCTGCAGGACTTGGCCATTGTCCACCCGACACCCCTCAGCAGTACCAAAGTCTGTCAGTAACCAAAGCTTGACAGGACCTTACAGCTTCCTGTTCTCCATCTATTATACTCCTATCGTCACTGAGAGCGATGTGACAACAGATGGTGGTGTATTTGTTATTTGAAAGGCAGTGGTGATATCTGTCTTCAGATTACTATGTTGGAATATATGGTCATCACAAGTCACTCAAGCTTATTGTAGTTAGCATTCTATTATTCCTATTGTCTACTACACATAGGGTACATCTCCTTATTGTTCTCACCATCTCATTGTTCTATGTTTCCACTTACACACAATAAGTATAGTATAGTATAAGTACACACCGTTTGTAGGATGAGTTCCTCAGATTCGCATCTGATCACTCATCCCAGGCAGTTCCTATTTATTAATACTAGATTCACATCTGATCACTCATCCCAGACTGCACCAACAGGTTATGGGCCCCGCCCTTTAAACTTGACAAACTAGGATCTTACACTGCTTGTCTCACCACACAAATGAAATGTCCAATACAAAGCTATTATCGATGGTCGAAAAGTTTGATGGAACAAACTGGGAGAGCTGGTCGTTCTCTATCAGATATTCACTCATGTTCATAAATGCCCTTGACATAGCAGAAGGTACTGAAGTAAAACCAGCTACTAGCTCACCAATCAAAGATGAAGAAGCATGAAAACTTGAGGACTGGCAAAGACAATCTCGCCAAGGTCTCTCTCTGCTTCTGGTCTCAGTCTCATCATCTGTTCACCAGTCACTCAATCTGAAGAAATCTCTCAAAGAAAACTGGGATGCTCTTCAAGCTACGTATGGCACTCAAACTGGCTTGAATCTCTGGGTGGATTATCATTGGTACATGACAACAACCTTTACATCTGACACCCCTCTTACTCAACAAATCGACGAGGTGTCAGAACTTTGTAACTGCATAGCTGCTGCTGGTTTAAACATCGACGATCCCCTTCACACCTTGAATGTCCTCCAAGCCCTCCTATCGTCCTACAAAATTGTCCAGCAAATGATTCTCCCGATGATCAATGAGTTCTCGAAGATTAAATCGACAAACATCCACTTCCGCATTCTTTCTGAGGAACTCCACCAAAGCTTTTCACTGTCAGGCTCCAGACATACTGACAGGCCTCGGGAAAGCCGAAGGGGTCGGACGGGTAAAGGCCAAGTCCTGCAGGCTAGAAGTAGTGGCATGGCTTCAATGTGCTCATGCGTTGCACCCTACTTCCCATGCATGCCACCGATTTGGGACAGAGGGATACCCGGGAGAGTGCCGAGAGTGTCGGTCCAGGTAGAGGACTTGGGACAGGAGGAGGGAGGACAAGAAGGCGTAAACCTAGTTGATTTCCAGAATGAAGAACCATCTACATACATTGGCTACTTATATAGGCTAATAAGTGAGATGTGAAACAGAGTGGCACAAGGAATGGAGAACAATAAGGTATGAAGAATCATGTGGAGGTATTGTCCACAATGATCAAGAATAGAACAAGGAATGTGGACAACAATAGAACAATGAAGTATGGCCGCAGACAAAAGAGTGAGTGAGAATAGAACAATGGGAGTGGCCAAACATAAAACAATAGAGAGTGGCTGAACATAAAACAATAGTGCTACTGCCGAGTGACAATGAGTAGTGAGTGTCCCAAGGGTAAATGGGCAAGGGGAAAGACAGAGAATAAAGGAATAATAAATAATAGGAGGGTTGGATAGTGAACCAAATGATGAACTGAATGTACCAAGCCGAGGCCACATACTGGTGAGGGATGATATGGGTAAGGGTTGGTTGGTCGGTGCTGCCAAGTAATTCAGAGCATGGTATTGTGGGCTTTACATTCACCAGCTGCCAATGCCATTCACAAAAGGGCTACAAAAACGAAGTGTAACTACTGTGGAGGTAATGGACATTGGGAAAAGGATTTCCATCACAAGGCATGCAGCCTGTCAAAGGAAGAGGCTCAGATGGAAAGAAGAGGGGGCAACAAAGCAAAGAAACAAGAGGAAAACCAAGGAGATCAGAAGGAAGCGACACCTTCTGTAAGCACTATCATTGCAAACAAACAAACATTGTACCTACAGCTGCCAACGATACCATCTGCTTCTATATCGTGTGCAAGTACAAATGGATGTTAGATTCTGGCTGCACCGATCATATCACTCACATAAAATCAGATTACATGGAGTATTGTCAGGCTTCAGGTACTGATGGACTTTGGTACTGCCAAGGAGTGCTGTTGAAAGGTCGGGCAGACTATGGCCAAGTCCTGCAGGCCAAGAGTAGTGGCGTTGGCTTCAACATACTTGTGTGTTGTGCCTACTTGCCATGCGTGCCACTGATTTGTAACAGACAGGTACTCGGGGGGATGCTGTTGATGCCAGCCCAAGTCAAGGACTTTAACAGAGGGGAAGAAGGTAGAAAGGCCTAAGCCTAGTTGATACCCAGAATGAGGAAATATGTACATGCATGTCCTACTTATATAGGTTAAGAAGTGACATGTGAATTAAGGAATGTGGAATAACAAGGTATGCAGAGCATGTGGTTATTGTCCACAATGAGTAAAATTAGAATGAAGGAATGTAAACGGGCATAGAACAATAAAGGATAGGATAATAAGAATGTGGCCGAGGATAGGATAATAGGAATGTGGCCGAGGATAGGATAATAGGAATGTGGCCGAGGATAGGATAATAGGAATGTGGCCGAGGATAGGACAATAGGAAGTGCCCAACTATAAAACAAGGGCTGTGACCAAGGATAACACAAGGGCAGGAAGTCCCGAGGTGAGGCAGACCGAGGGGTGGGGAGTAGGTGTGGGAGTGAGGAATGTAACCGGTATGTGTGTCGAGCCGAAAACAACTCATCGAGTGACTTGTACATGGTTACTAATGGAGTGTTTGGTCGGTACTGCCGAGTTACTGGATCCTTGGTATGTGTACTTGACAAGTATCGAGCACTCCCAGAGCCACACAGAGCCTACTTTGCTGACAAATAACATTTGTAACCTATGTTGGCATAGGCACAGTGTCCAGCACAACCTGGGTAAATGGCACAGAGAAAAAGATTATCCTCTATGACATACTCCACTTACCGGACATCGGAGGTCGTTTCTTCTCAATATGAAAAATCGACATAAAAGGCTTCACTACAACCTTTTCAGGCTCAAAGGCTTACATCAGTAAGGGAAGTGAGCACTTCACTGAAGGCCAAGTCAACAGCCAACATTACTGGATATCGATATGCTCAAATGCACCGTCAATTAATTCAGTCCAAACTGCTGTACCTATCCAAACTCTACACACCCAGCTTGGGCATCTTTCCTGGAGCACTCTAAAACACCTCTCAAATGATATAGATCCCAGTCAACAACGTAATCTCTCAACATGTGAGGGTTGTCTCCTTGGAAAATTGACACAGCATAAGTTCACATCCTCAACACATCGTTGCACTCACCCTTTTGATCTTGTACACATGGAACTTGCTGTACCCATGAGAATCCAATCCATGCAAGGAAACTTCTACCACTTCATTATTGTAGATAACTACACTCACTATAATTGGATTTTCTTCCTAAAAGGGAAAAATGAGACATTTTTCTCTCTCAGAAGATTCCATGCATTGGTGTCAACTCAGTACCAAGGGACCCTCAAAGCAGCACGCTTGGATTGTGGGGGAGAATTCCTGTCAACTGATTTCAATCAGTACATGGAGGAACAAGGGATCCAACATCAGCTCACTGCGCCACACACACCTCAACAAAATGGAGTCACTAAAAGGGCAAACAATACAGTGGCTGAGGCCACCCAAGCGATGCTGCAGGGTGCTGGAATGACTAATGCATTCTGGGAATATGCAGTTAGAACAGCCACACATGTACAAAACCGTGCTCCAACATGCATAAACGAGACCTTTGGCTGCCTCATATATGCCCATACCACAATGTATCGAGCCAAGTTTGACCCGACATTACAAAAGCTCATAGTTTTAGGGTATGATAACTTTACTAAAGGGTATACACTGTGGAATCCGTTGTCTTGAAAAACTATTGTATCTACTGACATTGTGTTTGAGGAAACAGTTTTTCCTCTTCACATGACAAAACCTTCCATTACACAACCGAGCTCTACTCCAGAACTGCCGCCACAGCTGCTGCCAAAACAGATCGAGATAACTCTACCAGAGAGTGATGATGAAGATGACAGTGCAACCTACCCAATACCTAGTCTACCATCTCAACCAGAACCATCAACCACACCGCCTACAGCGACACCACCACCTCATCCCTTCAGGTTTTCTGAGCAAATCCATGGCTGAGAACAACGCCCAGATCCCTCAAATGTCAGTCCTGATAAGACAATGCATTAGCGGTCAAATTTTGCAGTATGGACCGACACAGTGGAATGCCTACTTGCTGCAGTCAAAGTTACACCTGCCAGAGATCCAAATACATACAAGTACACGATCTCAACTCCAGAGGCTCCAGCTTGGCATGTAGCAATGAAAGAAGAGATAACAAGTCTCCTAGACAATGGGACTTGGGAGCTGGTGGATTTACCGCACGACCAAAAACCTATCAAATGCAAATGGGTATATGTGACTAAAAGAGACACACAGGGAAATGTCACCAGGCTTCGCACTTGACTTGTCACCAAAGGTTTCTCCCAAACCGCTGGTGTGGACTATGAAGAAACTTTTGCTCCAGTTGCAAGGTTAGACTCATTGAGACTGCTGCTTGCAATTGCAGCACACTTTGACCTAGATGTACACCATATCGATGTCAAGTCCGCTTACCTCAATGGAAATCTGGACGAAGAGATCTATATGGAACAGCCAGAAGGATTTATAGTCAAAGGACAGGAAACAAAGGTGTGCCGTCTTAAGAAAGCTCTTTACAGCTTAAAACAGGCAGGCCGACAATGGCATACCCATCTACATGGCATGCTGGCAAGTCTTGGTTTCCAGAAAAACATCTCTGGTGATGTTTCCATCTTTATCAAGCAAACTGACAGGGGGGAGCTGCTCATTATACTGGTTTATGTCGATGACATCGCTATTTTTGGTCTTCTGGACCAAATTTGAGAGCTTAAGACTCACATTGCTTCACGCTACAAGATCACCAATCTAGGAGAAATCCAACAATTCCTTGGTCTCCATATTGTCCATGACTGCTCAAGGAAATCTATTACCATAGACCAGTCTCATTACATCCAGTATATATTAACATGCTTTGACATGTCACAGTGCAGGCCTGCCTATATGCCTTTTGCCACAGGAACAGTGCTTGTAGCAAACCCAAACAAAGAGTCGGATAGCTCTCTCACTGCATGCTATCAGCAAATCGTCAGTTCTCTCATGTACGCTGCACTCAGTTCATGCCCTGACATTTGTTTCTCGGTAAACCAACTCTGATAATTCACCTCCAAACCGACTGAGGCCCATCTCCTTGCTACCCAACACATCTTACAATATTTGTCGGCAACGTACGATTGGAAACTCACGTATGGAAATAACAATTCCACGGAGCTTATCAGCTATTCCAATTCGGATTGGGGAGCTGACCCTGACACACGTCGATCTGTCACTGGCTACACCTTTATCCTCAGTGGAGGATCAGTCACATGGGCAACGCAAAAGCAGCATACGGTTGTGCTCTCTTCAACAGAAGCTGAGTACATGGCTCTTACCGAGTGTACAAAGCATGCAGAATGGACAATATCATTGCTCCAACAGTTAGATTTCGAAGTTGACCTCCCACTCGACATCTACTGCGACTCAGAAGGAGCTCATGCCATTGCCGAAAATAGTGTCTTCCACAAACATACAAAACACATCGCAATCCATTACCATCACATTTCTGATGCCATTGAAAATGACATTGTCAACGTCGAAGATGTATCTTCAAAGGAAAATGTTACCGATCTCTTGACCAAACCCCTGCCTCATGATCAACACCATTTCCTCTCCAAGAAATACAGGCTTGCAATATAGCTCAACCATGGGAGAGTGTTGGAATATATGGTCATCGCAAGTTGCTCAAGCTTATTTTAGTTAACATTCTATTATTCCTATTGTCTACTATACATAGGGTACATCTCCTTATTGTTCTCACCATCTCATTATTCTATGTTTCCACTTACACACAATAAGGATAGTATAGTATAAGTACCCACTGTTTGTAGGACGAGTTCCTCAGATTTGTATCTGATCACTTGTCCCAGGTAGTTCCTATTTATTAATACTAGATTTGCATCTGATCACTCATCCCAGACTGCACCAACATACTATGTCATAATAAAAGACAGATGAGATGGAGGCACAGTCAACGAGATGCTCAGCAGCATCACAAACTGGGTTGTAATATCAGTATAGGATGACAGATGCAGCTAGCTATAACAAGACTACAGACAGGTTTCAAAAATTACACCTGTGTTTCATATTATCTCAGTAAACTCACAATCAGCAACTTACTTGATACAGTTATATATGCTCCTGCTATCTCACGTTCGAGTGCTAGCATTGCATCTATCTGTGGACCCTGCCAACTCCACAACCTTATCTCTGATTTCTCCCCCACTTTCCCCCACCATCAAATATGTACTGTCACAAGTCTTTCCCTTCAATCCACGGTCCATATCTCTGTCCAGGAAAATACACCAAGACTGGAAACCAATCAATATTAGTTACTATGCTTGCTAATTCACAAGGTTGAACTCCAAGACCTGAGCAAATTCATGGTTTCTGCTGCAACTGCAAAGGGTGATATAAATATATATACCCACCAGCAGTATGTGTAGTAATCACATTCAGCCTTTGTGTCCGTCCTGCAGATGTCACATTATTCAAGAGTTGTAGGCATTTGACAGTGAGCATATGATGATCTCTGGGATAATCTATGCTGTGTGTTGCAGTGTTGGGGATCCACCATAAATTCATCAAATGAGGGATGAATAATATTGACATGATTGTGCTCAGTGGGCTGAAAATCAAAAACTGAATCAAATGGACATAGATCATGTTTATAGAAGGAGGCAATGCTAGCTGTGTAGAGCAAATATTGCAGAAGGGCCCCAGTGACAAGCATATCGTCTCTTGCAAACCTCTCCTCCTTGCTGAGCTGATCGTGGTATGCCTTCCTCCCGGCCAGGAGAGGAGCTGGACTGGCGAGCATGTCAACTGTGTCAGCACCCTCATGGGATACACGTCCCTTTGATTGATATATCACACCGAAGCTTATTTGAATAATCCATTGGACTTTTCAAAACTCTTGAACTGACTTGAGTGGGCCATGGAGTGCTGGGCCGAAAATATCCGTGCCTGTTCTCAATATCTAACATTAATTGATGTCAAATG
>QLPG01006046.1:0-31151 GCA_003314385.1 Gomphus sp. MG54
ACGCACGAGTACGTTGAAGCCAACGCCACTACTCTTGGCCTGCAGGACTTGGCCATAGTTCACCCGACCTTTCGACAACACCCCTCGGCAGTATTGAAGTCCGTCAGTACCCAACACTTGACACCCTCATTCACTCCTTCCTCATTCATCATCCATTAATCCCACCCTGTCCACTCCTTATTCCTGAACCTGTCCTACTTTGGGACATTTCATCCTTGTTTTATCCTCAGCCATAACCCTATTGTTTTATAGTCAGTCACTTCCTATTGTCCTATCCTTGGCCACATTCCTATTATCCTACTTTCATTGTTCTATTCTCTGTAAAGATAACTATACGACAATATTACTCAGTGTTTGTGCGATGTCAAACCACTTTGATATTTACCTATACAACAATATTACTGTAGCGTACAGGTAAGCTAAATAATATAATATAGGAGTCGGATAGTATCTTACCTCAGTGTTTGCGCGATGTCAAACCACTAAGGGAGACTGTACACAGACTGTAACTACTTATAGTTTTTGAAGACAATAAACTATATAAAAAAGGAATAAAAGAATGTCTTGCACCTGCGCAAGACCTAAAATGGCCAATAATGGCCTTGCTTACTAATCGGGGGTTTTGGGTGTTGCAGTTTGTATTTCCTACCCCTCAAACCATTGATAGCCGGAGCTCGATGGCAAAATGCTTCACTTTTGCGGACGGCAAGGCCTTTGTCAACGTATCAGCGACCATGTCGTCGGTGGGACAGTACACGAGGCGGATTGCGCCCTGTTCGACAATCCAGCGTATGAAATGAAACCGTACATCAATGTGCTTCATATGCGTGTGATATTGATGGTCCTTTGCCAGCGCGATCGTGGATTGGTTGTTGGAAAGCAAGGTCGTAGGCGCAAGTTCGACATCGAAAACTTGCTTTATGAGGGAGCGAAGCCAGAGTGCTTCTTTTGCTGCGTGAGTCACTGCAACATATTCGCTTTCAGTTGTGGACAATGAAATGATGTTTTGTCTTTTCGCACTCCAGGATACCGCGCCTCCATGTATAATGAATGCATAACCGGAGATCACGTGTCGATCGTGGGCCATGCTGCCATCAGCATCGGCGTACCCTGTTAAGGCTCCATCTCTGTGGCCGTATGTCAACCATAGGTGAGCTGTCCCTTTTAGCTATTGAAAAATCCTTTTGACAGTGTTCCAGTGTGTAGGTCCATACTTGGTTGAAAATCGTGACACAGATTGGACGGTGAACGCAATGTCAGGCCTTGTTCCGAGCACAGCATACATCAGCGAACCGATGGCTTCCTTATATGGCATATCACGCATCATGGCCCACTCCGTCATTGTCTTAGGGGTCATGGCCATGGATAGGAGCAGCCCATGCTGCATGGGTGTGGACGCGGGCTTCAGCTCATCGAAGTTGAACCGGCGAAGGATCGAGGCAATATACGATTGTTGGGAGAGGTGGATGGTACGTCGCTCGTGGTTTCATTTTATTTCAATGCCTAACAACCAGTGCAGCTCGCCCAGGTTAGTGATTGCAACATGATCGGAAATTTTTGCTTTAAACTCTTCGACAAGTTGAACTGATGTTGCTGCAATAGTGCAGTCATCCACATGCACCAATACGATCGCGAGATCTTGACCATGGCTTCGAAAAAATACTGCTTGGTCAACATCGCACCTAGCAAACTGCAGGTGGTGAATCATGATTTCAACTAGCTTTTGGTACCAACGCCTTCCTGACTGTTTTAACCCATACAGCATCTTCTTTAGGTGGCACACCTTTCCTGAGGAGTTGGGAGCATGATAGCCAGGTGGCTGTGCCATGTAAATGGTTTCGTCTTCGGTGAGTTTGCCATTTAAGTACATGCCTTTTATGTCTATCTGATGCAATTCCATATCATTTGCAGCAGCTAGGGCTAGTACAGTTCGGATTGAAGCTAGCTTTGCCACAGGAGCAAAAGTGTCAAAATAGTCGATACCGGGCACCTGGGAGAAACCCTGTGCAACAAGGCAGGCCTTGTAGTAGACAACGTTGCCTGGAGCATCCTTTTTGGTGCGGAAGACCCACTTTGACCCGACGATGTTAGCATTTTTAGGTGGATCGGTGAGTTCCCAAGTCCCAGCCTCCTTTAGTACGGCTAAGTCTTCATGTATAGCGCTCTCCCATAGCTCCCAGTCTGGATGGCATCTTGCTTCTGCCAATGATCGGGGCTCTATGGCCTCGACCTCACTTGTTTCGGCCACTAGTGAGTACTCGTTTGCGTCTTCTGTTAGCATCATCCAATCAGCTAATCCTTCTCCCTCCAGAACTTGAGTAGCTTTCTCGGTGACAGTGGGCAGTTGGATTCCTGTTGCGATAGCAGGATCAGATACTCTGTGAGTTGAGGTACCATGACCTTCTAAAATGTCCTGGATGCGCTGACTAGGTTTGCATATGCATTTTGCAGGTATTTCGCTTTCAGAATTGGTTGGGTTCATTTCAGTGATTTGGGGTGCAGTGGTAACAGTTGGTTTGGATACTGGTAAGTCAGTTTTCGTTTTGACTACCTGCCAATCCTCCCCCTCGATATGAGAAGCTGACGGGCCAAAGTAGATATTACGCTCCACGGTAACCGTTTGCTTGTCAGGCCAGTAAATTCTAGAACCCTTACTGCGTTCATCGATGCCTAACCAGCGCCCCTCAGTTACACGTCCACCTAGCTTGTCTCCACTCTCGGTACAGACCCAGACCTTCTCTCCCCATTCACGCATATCCTGTAAATCTGGTTTCTTTTCAAGCGTGGCTTCATAAGGCGTTTTATTTTCGACAGCCCTGGTGAGTGTCCTGTTCATCAACCAGACTACATGACGAGCAGCTTCCCCCTACAGAAATCTTGGAAGGCTGCTCGCATGCAAAAGCGCTCTTATATGCTCTACAATTGTTCGGTTGCGTCGCTCAGCTATGCCATTGTGCTGAGGGGTGTCATGTACGGTAAGTTTTTGCGCTGTCCCCTTTGACTTGAGGTAACGCTCAAAATCATTTCCTAGGTATTCTCCACCTCTGTCTGAATGTAGGGTCTTGATGCTCACATTGAGCTGTGTCTCACACCATGAAAAATATTCTTTGTAGGCAGCAAGGGCCTCATCTTTGGTGCACAGAAGGTATAGGTGAGTCAAGCGTGTCATATCATCTGTAAATGTGATATAATAATGCTTTCCAGCTTTTGTCGCAACTGGGGCTGGTCCCCACAGGTCGCTATGTATTTCACCGCCAAAATTGAGGGCACACTTGCCTTCTCGGATCTTGGGAATGGACTGGTGGGTCGCTTTCGCATATACGCATGATTCACAAAAGAAGGGGTCCACCAAAGGTAAGCCATCTAGCTTGATCCCCATTACAAGACCCTGGGTGACGAGTCTTTTGGCCGCTTCAGGTGAAATGTGACCTAGGCGACGGTGGAGTTGGTCCAGAGTGAGTGTCTCCATTGCAGAATTTGCTGTATTGCACTCATGAGTGACTTGGTATAAGCCACATCTGGATTTCTTGATTGTGCCAACTTGTTCACCACTTTCCCTCCATATAACACACTTGCTATCTGCAAATGTCACGGCAAAACCGGCATCGTCGAGTCGTCTGACCGACACGAGCATGTAACCCACATCAGGTGAGTACAAAACTTCTGAGAGCTTCAGTTTGGAGACATCGACACCATTTGGTACGTTGATAACCATTTCTCCGGTTCCTACTGCACTAACACTTTGTCTATTTGTAGCCTGGAATGACTTAGGAGGAATTTCGATGAAGTTTTGGACTTCATCGCAATAGGGGGTGATATGCCTTGTACACCCTGAGTCGTACACTTCGATAGAAGGTGAGTTTGCAGTCGGTTTGTCAACTTCAATGCAAACAGCATGTGCGTCTTCCAGATCGATGCTGGCAAGGTTCGAGTCATCACTGATAAGCGAAAATCTATCGCTTTCATCAGTTACAGGTGACTTCTCCATTTCACTGTCAGGGTCATCGCTGATCTTGGAGAACCAGTCTTCCATGCTGTTCTCTTTAACTTCGGTATCAGAGTCAGAGTCTGAAACTGTCACCAGTTCTGGGAGCTCTGAGTCAGACTCAAAGAGCTCATCAGCCAAAAAGGCGGTTTTGATTTCGAGATCGGATTTGACAGCAGCATTTGCAGTGCCGCTCTTTGTATGTGAGTCGGTTTTCTTATCTCCAGTAATGCGTGCAGGTTTAGGACACTTGTTCCTGTAGTGCCCTTTATCTCCACAGTTCCAACACATCCCAGGCACTTTTTGCAGAGTGCGTCCCCCTTTATTGTTTGAAGCTACTGACAGAGCTTCGTCTTTTTCATTTCCTTTAGGGGTGCTTGCATTGCGATGGGCATGTTGAGCTTGGTGACGCTTGTACTCTTCTGTGTTATAATATCAGGACTGAAATACTGAAATACTATCTCAGTCTCTTGGAAAAGAGCTCATATTAGAAGTATTTAGCTACCTGAAATACTATCTAAAAAGATGGTTAACAATTGTATGGAATATCAGAATAAACTTAGACTCATACCTCAGTCTCTTGGAAAAGAGCTGAGGTCACAGAGTCACACAACTACAAAATATAATGGCAAATTCAAACTCCTATCAAAGGGAGATATCAGGGATAATAATGAATGAAACTGACACCCTTTCTAATACCACAAGGTCCTAGTTGCCAGGGGTACATGGAATAGATGTTTGGGCTGAATGTCAATTCCTTAACATTCTGATGTGAGTGAAATGAGCTTGTCTGGGTCAATCGTTTTTGATGAGCTGTATAATTTAGCTCCCGCAAGCAAATTCGATGCAAAAGAAGATAGGTGAGGGGGTAGGGACTTGATAATGGTGGAACAATAGTCTTTCTCCTCGATATTTACACCGTAAGTTGCTAGTTCCTCCTTTTTGACTTGGAGGTTATCTAGAAATTCACGGATGTTTCCTTTGTCAGGGCATTTCAACTCCATAAATTGGGAGCGCAAATCGGCCTGAGCGAAGGCTCCTTTAGTTGAGTACTCAGTCCATATTAAGTCCTATCGGTCTTTAAGGGACGTTTTACTATGGACTCGTATGAGGGTTGAGTCCGGGATATAGTGAGTGAGCAGGGCTTTCGCTAAATGGTCATCCTTTGTCCACTGAGCGAGGGCCGCCTCTTCTTTAGCAGTGGGAGGTAAGCTCAGTGTGGGACAGACAGCGGTACCATTGAAATATCCCCACAAGCCCTTGGCCTCGATGGCATCCTGGAAGCGCATGGTAAATGCCGTCCAGTTCAAACCATTTGGCATGAGCTTTGGGACTGAGGAGGGGAGGATATCGGTGGTGGTTAGAGCTGTTGTGGACATTGGAGTGGGAAAGGTTCAGGAGATAACTCTTAGGTATGTGAGCAGGAGCGGGGCCCAATAACCTGTAAAGATAACTATACGACAATATTACTCAGTGTTTGCACAATGTCAAACCACTTTGATATTTACCTATATGACAATATTACTGTATCGTACAGGTAAGCTAAATAATATAATATAGGAGTCGGATAGTATCTTACCTCAGTGTTTGCACGATGTCAAACCACTGAGGGAGACTGTACACAGACTGTAACTACTTATAGTTTTTGAAGACAATAAACTATATAAAAAAGGAATAAAAGAATGTCTTGCACCTGCGCAAGACCTAAAACGGCCAATAATGGCCTTGCTTACTAATCGGGGGTTTTGGGCATTGCGGTTTGTATTTCCTACATTCTCTTTTACATTCCTTCATTCTATCCTTGATCATTGTGGACAATACCCACATGTTCTGCATACCTTATTGTTCTTCATTCCTTATTCCACATCCCACCTCTTAACCTATATAAGTAGCATGTGGATGTACATACTTCCTCATTCTGCATATCAACTAGGCTTAGGCCCCTTTACCTTCCCTTCCTCTGTTAACTCCTCTACTTGGGCTGACATCTTCGGCACTCTCCCAAGTATCCCTTCTGTTTCAAATTGGTGGCATGCACAGAAAGTAGGGCACAACACATGAGTATGTTTAAGCCAAAGCCACTACTTTTGGCCTGCAGGACTTGGCCACTCCCCACCTGCACCTTTGGGATTACCAAACCCTGACACTAAGTCAGAAACTAGGAGGCAAATTAAGTCAATATTCAAACTAGTAAACAGTCCAGTCAACTGGAGGTTTATTTAGGTGTATTCTCGGGTAGACCAAGGCTAGCATCTTGTGTTGACAGAAGTGTCCCAAGAGGATGTGGTTGTGTTTGTATTGTAGTATGCATAATCTGAGGTGAATTGGGAAGGTAGATTTGATTGTCTAATTGAAGGAAACTGTCTGGGGTTTGTGTCCATCTTGGATTCAGTGTTTCAGTAGAGCCAAGATGTAGCATTGCTATAGGGTTGGTAGGGAGAGCTGAAAGTATATTGAAATGGAGGGTTTCTGAATCTATAATAATGCTTACTCGTAAGGTCAGTATGAGGAGTTAGGTGGCTCGAAGGTATTCCACTAATTGAGTAGTTATAAAAATTGGCCAAAGATTTTGAGGATTGATAGTGCCATAGTCGCTACCTCCCTCTTTTGGGTAGATGTCCCAATGTCTAGTTAAAGCATCGGGTTTTGTGCTGAGCTTGCTGGGATGAAAATGAATGGTGAGGTTGAATTGGCATAGGTATTTGGACCATTGAGCCTGTCTATGAGTCAAAACTTTAGTAGTGGAAAAGTATTTGAGGTTCTTGTGGTCAGTGATGACAACAACCAGGTTGGCAGAGCCTTCTAAGTAGTACTGTGTTTAAATGCTTCAAAAATTGCTAAGAGCTCCTTATCATGAATATCATAATTTAGTTCAGGAGTGTCAGGCACCAAAAATGCTGACATTGGGTGAGCTGGGTACTATTGCAATAACGTAGCAGACAAACAGTTTCCGCTAAGTAGGGAATAGCATGGGTTTGGCCAACCCGCATGGGTCATCAGGTCAGGTGCCCTTGGGTATAGGTGCAGGTCAAGCCCAGAGCACCCGTGACCCAGCCCAACCCAGCAGGTCAACCATGTACCCGTGCATGTACATACATACAACACCCAACTAGCCACTCGCTCCTGTTGTATGTGTGCACATATGACACACACGTGCCACACACAATTACGACATGCATGCACTGCATGCGCATATGACATACACATGCCACACCGTATGACATGCATGCACCGACACTAACAAGCCGTACATGCACGCATACAATGCGTTCCTGTTGGCTACAGCGTGTTCATGCATGCGCATACAATGCATCCATGTCAGCACATTTGTGTCAGCGCATACGTGTACAGCGTGTTCATGTCAGCTCATTTGTGTCAGCTCGTACGCGTACAGCGTGTTCATGTTGGCTTGTTCGTGTTGGCTTGTTCATGTTGGCTCATTCATGTCGGCATGTTCATGTCAAGGCGTCTGTATACTGTGCGTGCGCATACAGCATGTTTGTGTTGGCACGAATGCGACATACAACACAAACACGCTACAGGTGTGTGGGTGTGCCATGCACCCAACACCCATCGACCTGTGGGAAAAAACCCATGGGTTGACGGGTTCAGGTTTCCCATGGGACAGGTGCAGGTCACCCACATTTGACCTGTGGGTGACCTGTGCCATTCCCTACTGCTAAGGTCACGTGACTCAAATGTCACATCCACCATTTTGCATAAGGATCTGGCAATATTGACAAAAAAATTATTCTGAGAACACAGATCAATGCCATAGAACTATATGTACATAGTCTTGGTTTTACTTTTTGAAAAAAATCACTATTGCAAATGTAGTATATCAAAACTTTCAAACATCTTCCCAAAATTCACAATCACAGTTTTAAGCAGTCTGACACTGTCAAAAAAATTTTGGTCACAAAATTTTTGCACTGACATAATTACCTATATAAGGAAATATTCCATATATAGAAAGACATTCCTACAGATAAGGTAGAGGACATATTCTGCTAAGGTCATGTGACTCAAGTGTCATATCCATCATTTTACACAAGGATCTGGCAACATGCCAGATACTATTTTAGCTGAGTTGGACAAGGCAGCTAATATTATATAGTGTAGCTCAATCATTATTTCCAAAAAAAAAATGCCATCCTCTGCAGCAGAATACAAATTTTTTTCAACAACAAAAAATTTTGCACATGTGACCCTGACTGTCACATCACATGACCTTAGCGGAAACCGTTTGTCTGCTACCTTAGTACTAACTTCACAGTATAGGCAAGGAATCAGCCAAGTCCAGTAGACCAATAGGGGTGGCTTGGCTTCAATGTACTCATGCATTGTGCCCTACTTTCTGTGCATGCACTAATTTCAGAGAGAAGAAGAACTTGGGAGAGTGCCACCTTTGCATGTGCTTGCAAACTAGAAGGCTTGCAAGTTTTGCACTTGGACCTTTCAGCCATTGGTGCTCTTTGGCATGTTCAGCTAAGGTCTCTTCTGCTCCATCCATTCCTCTTAATCCAGTCGACATAGAGAACATCCCAAAAGAGTATCATGAATTTGCTGACATTTTCAGTAAAGCCAAAGCTGACACTCTAGGACCCCCCCACCAACCTTATGACCTCAAAAATCACCCTGGAAGATGGCACCAAAATGCCTCATCCACCACTCTACTCCCTTTCCAAGTTAGAATTAGAAGCCCTGCACAAATTCCTTGATGAACATCTAAATATGGGGTTCATTAGAGCCTCCCAGTCTCTGCACGGCATACCAATCCTATTTATTAGAAAGAAAGATGGCTTCCTTCAGCTATGCATCAACTTTTGGACACTAAACAAAGTCACCAAAAAGGACCGGTACCCTCTCCCACTTATTATTGACCTCTTAGATGCTCTCCAAAAATTCCAAATCTATTCAAAAATTGACATACCACCTCATCCAAATTGCTGAGGGTAATGAATGGAAGACTGCATTCAAGACCTGTTATGGTGTCAAGTACCGTACCGAGACACATCTATTCGGCATTGCCAACCAAGTAATCATTTTATATCCACGACCAAGTGCCCGCGTTGCATGCATGACACTTGGTACGCCGGTTTCGGCTCGGCACGTCCACCATCCACACTCCCTGTCCCCACCCCTTGGCCCTTCTCACCTCGGGACTTCCTGTCCTTGTACTATCCTCGGTTACCAGCCTTGTCTTATAGTCTGGCACCTCCTATTGTCCTATCTTCGGACACATTCTATTATCCTGTCCTTTATTGTTCTATCCCCGCGTTGCATTCCTTATTCTAATTTTATTCATTGTGGATAATAACCGCATGCTCTGCATATTTTGTTGTCCCACATTCCTTATTCCACATGTCGCTTCTTAACCTATATAAGTAGGACATGCATGTACATATTTCCTCATTCTGGGTACCGACTAGGCTTAGGCCCTTCTACCTTCTTCTCTTCTGTTAAGTCCTCGACTTGGGCCAGCATCCTCAGCATCCTCCCGAGTATCTGTCTGTTGCAAATACAGTGGCACGCAGGGCAAGTAGGGCACAACGCACGAGTACGTTGAAGCCAATGCCACTACTCTTGGCCTGCAGGACTTGGCCATAGTCCGCCCAACCTTTTGCCAACACCCCTCGGCAGTACCGAAGACCGTCAGTACCCGACGCTTGACATATGGGTCCTATGAATGGCTAGTCATGTCATTCATCCCATCCAACATCCCTGCAGCTTTTCAAAGATTTATGAATGATATTCTCAGTGATCTTATAGACCATTGTGCTGTGGATTACATAGATGACATACTAATCTATTCAGATTTGCTTGAAGAACATCATGAACACATCTGAGAAGCTCAGAAAAAACAGCTTATTCTCCAAAGCCAGTAAATGTGAGTGGTACAAAGACACGGTTGAATTCCTTGGCTAAATTCTATGTAACAATGGCCTTACCATGTCTGATGACAAAGTTAAAACCATCTGTAACTGGCCTCCAAGCCAAGGAAGGTCAGAGACATCCAGTCCTTCCTGGGCTTTGCTAACTTCTATTGACATTTTATCTTCAGCTATTCATACATCACCATACCTCTCACCCAGCTGACATGTAAAGGCATGCCATGGACATGGACCGAGGACTGTCAAAAGTCTTTTGACCTGATCAAGATGGCTTTTACCTTAGCACCTATCCTGCATAACTGTCAAGTACACATACCAAGTGTCCAGTAATTCGGCAGTGCCAACCAAGCAGTCAGACTACATCCACACACAAGTGTCCAAGCCACATGCAAGTCACTTGGTATGCCAGTCTTGACTCGGCACATCCACCATCCACATTCCTCATCCCTATCCCTCATCCACTTTGCCTCATTCACCATCCATTAATCCTACCCTGTCTGCTCCTTACTCCTCGGCCCATCTTACCTTGGGACATCTGACCATTGTTTTACCCTTGGTCATGACCCATTGTTTTATAGCTAGGCACTCCCTATTTTCCTATCCTTGGCCACATTCCTATTATTCTATTTTCATTGTTCTATCCCCATTTACATTCCTCCATTCTATTTTTGCTCATTGTGGACAATACCCCCACATGCTCTGCATACCTTATTGTCTCACATTCCTTATTTCACATGTCACTTCCTACCCTATATAAAGTAGGACATGCATGTACATACTTCCTTATTCTGGGTATTGACTAGGCTTAGGCCCCTTACCTTCCCTTTTTCTTGTAAAGTCCTCTACTTGGGGTGGCACCTTTGGCACGCACAGAGAGTAGGGCACAATGCACGAGTATGTTGAATCCAAGCCACTACTTTCAGCCTGCAGGACTTGGTTGCTTCCCACCCATATCTTTGGCATTACCAATGCTTGACATTACCAGAGGTTGGTGAGTAGGGAGTTGGTGCAAGAGCTGCCTAGGGTGCAGGGAACTTGAGGCAATTGGATGGGTGGATCTGGTGGAGTGGAGGCTCTGGTAATGCATGGAATGATGTTGAGGAAGAAGATTTGGAAATAGGAGTGTAGAATAGAAAATGTATTTGGACTTAAGAAATTTTTGTATAATCTTTTTTTTTTGTTTTCAGAATTGATTTTGTTTTTGGAATTGAATTGAACTGAACAAATGATGAACAAATGAGTGAGTTGGAATTGAGAGTTGAATTTGAAGATGGAAGGAAGGAGCTGAATTGCGAGTGGAAAAATGATAATGAAATGGAATAAGCAAGAGTGAATGGAAGAGAAATTGCAAGGTGCTTATGGAATGGGTAATGGTCCAGGTTTGGATGGGTATGACTTGTGAAAGTCTTGAACAAGTTCGGATGCATGATTAAGTTCTGTCGTGATGAATCATGAAGTTTCTTCATCTGTGCCTTTGTATCCTGCCCACTGCACCAAATACAACAACTTGCATGCTGTACGTCTGTTATGGCTTGGTATTGCCAATGATGCGGACAGGAGGTGGTCAAGCCCTACAGACCATTCGGGGTGGCTAGGCTTCAATGTGCTCATGCATTGCACCCTGCTATTCCGTGCATGCCACTGATTTTGGACAGAAGAGAGATGTGGGAAGATGCCGAGAGTGTCAGCCCAAGTGAAGGACTTTAGGCAGTGTCAGGCTTCAGAAATGCCAAGGAGTGGCCAAGTCCTGCAGGCTGGTCGTAGTGGCTTGGCTTCAACGTGCTCATGCATTGTGCCCTACTTTCCGTACGTGCCACTGATTTAGAACAGAAGAGATACCCGGGAGAGTGCCGAGAGTGTCAGCCCAAGTAAAGGACTTTAGACAGGAGAGGAGGGAGGACAAGAAGGCATAAACCTAGTTGATTTCCAGAACAAAGAACCATCTACATACATTGGCTACTTATGTAGGCTAATAAGTGAGATGTGGAACAGAGTGGTACAAGGAATGGAGAACAATAAGGTATGAAGAATCATGTGGAGGTATTGTCCACAATGATCAAGAATAGAACAAAGGAATGTAGGTGAGAATAGAACAATGAAATGTGATTGAGAACAAAAGAGTGAGTGAGAATAGAACAAGAGAGAGTGGCCGAACATAAAACAATAGGGCCACTGCTGAGTGACAACAAATAGTGAGTGTCCTGAGGGTAAACAGGCAAGGGGAAGGACAGGGAATAAAAGAATGATAAAGAATAGGAGGGTGGGATAGGGATAATGAACCAAATGATAAACCAAATGTACTGAGCCGAGGCCACACACTAGTGAGGGATGATATGGGTAAGGGTTGGTCGGTTAGTACTGCCAAGTAAATCAGAGCATGGTATCATGGACTTGACAGGCAGAAGAAAAGCAGACAAGGGGGTGCAAACCAAGTTGATATTCAGAGTGAGGAATTATGTACATACATCTGCTACTTATATAGGTTAAGAAGCAAGATGTGGAACAGGGTGGTGTAAGGAATGGAGAACAATAAAGTATGAAGGATCATGTGGTGGTATTGTCCACAGTGATCAAGAATAGAATAAGAAATGTAAGTGAGAATAAAATAATGAAAGATGGCTGAGAATAAGATAATAAGAGAGTGGATGAGAATAGAACAATGGAAAAATAGCTGAAGATAAAACAATAGGGCCACGACTGAATAATTAAAGGAATAATGAGTGTTTCTGAGGGAAATGGGTGAGGGAACAGTCAGGGAATGAGAGAATAGAAGGGGATAGAGGGGATGGGATGAGAGAGGTGGTCCAGGTAATGTACTGGATGTGCCAAACCGAGACCATGTGATAGTCAGGAGTGATGTGGGTGAGGGTCAGCTGGTCGGTATTGCCAAGTGAACTGGGACTCAGTATCGTGGACTTGACAATGTCTGTTATCAATCTTTGAGTCAAGGAATTTGGATATCTTGAATTTGGGTTCGCTGTTGATGATGACTGGAGGCAGAGGTGGTTGAATGTGATTAGGAATGGGGTTAGGAGAGGCTAGCTCAAGCATTGAAATGTGGAAGACAGGGTGTACTGCCCCTTCATATAGTCTGGGAGTTGCAGAGAAATGGAGTGAGTACCAGGACATGCAATGATTTCAGATGGACCCAAAAATTTCTCAGCTAGCATTTTCATGGGACAAGTAGTCCTAAAAAAATTGGCTTTGGCAAAGGTGAGACTGCTAATAGGAAATTTCAGGGATGGAAGTCGATTAGCATCTGCTGGGGTCTGATACATTTGTTGAGCTTTGAGAATACTGGTTCGAAGCTGCTGGTGCAATTCGTCCAGCTCGACTACAAAGTCTTGTGCTTGGGATAAAGTGAGGTCGTGTTTGGGATGAATGATGAAATTGGGATGATATCCTTTATTGGCAAAGAATGGAAAGACTCCCATAGTGGCACTGGGAGTGTTATTGGATTAAATGGTAAGGGTTGTTCAGTCAGTATTTGTCAAGTACACATACCAAGTGTCCGGTAATTTGGCAGCTGCTGACTGAGCAGTTAGACTACACCCACACACAAGTGTCCAAGCTGCATGCAAGTCGCTTGGTACTGTTATGACTTGGTAAAGCCGAGGAGTCAGTCAAGTCCTGCAGACCGTTCAAGGTGGCTAGGCTTCAATATAGAAGGTGACTAACTATAAAACAATAGGATCATGGCCAAGAATAAAACAAGGACAAAATATCCCGAAGTAGAATGGGTTTAGGAATGAGGAGTAGACGGGTGGGATTAATGGATGATGAATGAGGAAGGAGTAGAATAAGGGATGGGGATGAGGAATGTGGATGGTAAATGTGCCGAGCTGTCAAGTACATGTACCAAGATTCCGGTAATTTGACAGTGCCAACCAAGTGCACAAGTGTTCAAGCTGCATACAAGTCATTTGGTATGCCAGTCATGGCTCGGCACATCCACCATCCACATTCCCTGTCCCTACCCCTTGTCCGCTCTGCCTCATTCACCATCCATTAATCCTACCCCATCCGTTCCTTATTCCTCAACCTGCCCCCCCCCCCTGGGACATCCTGTCCTTGTTTTATCCTCAGCCACAACTCTGTTGTTTTATAGTCGGTCACTCCCTATTGTCCTATCCTTGGCCACATTCCTATTATTCTATTTCTATTGTTCTATCCCCATCTGCATCCCTCCATTCTATTTTTACTCATTGTGGACAATACCCCCACATGCTCTGCATACCTTATTGTCCCACATTCCTTATTCCACATGTTACTTCTTAACCTATGTAAGTAGGACATGCATGTACATACTCCCTTATTCTAGGTATCAACTAGGCTTAGGCCCTTTACCTTCTCTTTCCTCTGTAAAATCCTCTACTCATGCCAGCGCTTTCAGCGCTCTCCGAGTGCCCCCTCTGTCCCAAAATTAGTGGCACACATGGAAAGTAGGGCACAACGCACGAGTACATTGAAGCCAAAGCCACTACTTTTGGCCTGCAGGACTTGGCTGCTTCCCACCTACATCTTTGGCATTACTGAGGCCTGACATGAGCCAAGACTGACATACCAAGTGACTTGTATATGGCTTGGTCACTTGCATGTGAATATGGACTGATTGCTCAGTTGGCAGTGCCAAGCTACTGGATACTCAGTACGTGTACTTGACAATAATACAGTAATCAATGTGGTGTATTTGGTAAGCAAGAGAACCTACTTCCTTCTGACCAACACAACAATTATGGCTTTGGGGGCAGCATAACTCTACCTCATACATGTGTGGAAGCTGCACAGGCTACCAAGACAAGTAGCCTCAGACTGAGAACCATAATTTGTCTTACAGAGTTCACCTGGGAGCTCTACCAACTTCTAGAGATAAAGCTCACAGCCACCACCATCTACCATCTGTTATAAATTCATTTTTAGAATGATTTTAGAACAAAGGATTGTGAGGAAAACTGGGCTCATGAGTGGAGAGGATAAAAATTGATTCTTGTGTTGGTGTTATCACAGTTAGAAGAAAAATTCTTTCATGCATGTGCATGTCATGTATGATGTGCACAAATGAAACAGTGTAAGTCATACATGAGCTAGAATGTCACAAGCAAATCACAAGTGATGACAGTCACAGGTGTGACTAATGTCACAAATCAGAAAATATGTGCACCAAGTCAAAGTACACAGTAGTAAAAGTAAAACAAGAAAAATAATGAAATAAATCATACTGAATTTGCTAAAATGCCCCTTCAAACCCTGACAGCTCACAGAATTGATGAGTGACATGAGTTTGCAACAATGTGCAATGAAATGACAATTTGGGATGGCAAGTATCAAAGATAGCATATATTGACAACATGCATGAATGAAGATTTGTGTGACACATTGTGACTGATGCTGATGGCAATGGTGGTGACTGCATAAACAATGGATGGAAACAAGGGATCCATGTGCATGACATGGAGGCAACGTGGTTGTTGAAGGAATAATGAAAACCAAGATTGGCAACTGGGTGAACAATGATGACAGGTGAGTACAAAATAGAGAGATGAGGATGGTAGGTAAACAAGGACACAAGCAATGACAGATGGGGATTAGATCAAAAAAGCAAACAGCTGCATGAATAACAACAAATGATGGCAGAGACCAGGTGATGATGAGAATGGCATGTGTGTGATGGATTGTTGATTGCACAAACAAAGACAGCAGGTGTATATGAATAGCAGAGATGGTGGGAGATAAATGGGTGAGTACACATATGAAAGCCAAACAAGGAAGGTGTGCCATATGAATGTGTAGATGGTACAAATGGTGCAAATGAGAACAGCAGGTAAACAAGAATGAAGAACAAGAACAGCAGGTAAATGAGAATGACATACTAGTGATGGGAATATCGATGGCATATACGAGGATGACTGGAAAACAAGGATAATATAAAGTTGCAAGGATTATGTGAGTGAAACATAAATGGTGGATGGGTGCTCAAAAGCTTATTCTTTATATCAATGAGTGTAAACCAGATAATGTGGAGCTTGCTGACACCTTCAGTGGCCAACTTGATGGTGGATGCAAACAGAGTAAATGGGGCATGTGCAAATGGGCCACAGGTGTGGAGATGGTCATGTGATGTCAAGATTTGCAGGCAAGTGAAGGAGATTCAAAGGTTGGCAGGTATATTGGCAGCTGTCAAGCTTTGGGTACTGACGGACTTCGGTACTGCCAAGGGTTGTCGGGTGGACAATGGCCAAGTCCTGCAGGCCAAGAGTAGTGGCATTGGCTTCAACATACTCATGCATTGTGCCCTACTTGCCATGTGTGCCACCAATTTGCAACAGACAGGTACTTGGGAGGATGCTGGTGATGCCGGCCCAAGTCAAGGACTTTACAGAGGGGAAGAAGGTAGAAGGGCCTAAGCCTAGTTGATACCCAGAATGAGGAAATATGTACATGCATGTCCTACTTATATAGGTTAAGAAGTGACATGTGGAATAAGGAATGTGGAACATGTTGGATACACGGATAAGCAAATATATTCATTCACATTATCACTTCTACTTTCGCTATTACCAGATCCAAAACACAAAAACATTCTTTATCCAACGAGTCGAGCCGAGATCACCGAGACACATATTCATTACATGCACACGAGTCAAGTACAAGTTTAAATCGAGTCGAGTCGAGGTGCAAACATGCGCACATACAATATCTTACCACAACGAGTCGAGGGATCACTATCACAGCATCTAAACCCAACATCGAGTCGAGACCAGCTACACAATGAATCCAGGCCTTGCAGATGGACTAGACACAGGACTTTACTTTTTCCTTTTCCTTTTTTCCACTTTTATTTTCCCACACACCCCAAAAACTCCAACACCGTTCCCCAATGTTGTTATGGCCCGTACTCTCACTAAACCCATACCAGCCCCCACAATCACCCACACCTTTTCCGGGACTTTTCCAATTGCTCAAAGACCGAATAAACCGATTTCCGGATGTCCGACATATATTCCGAGGTTCCGCGTTTCCGAACCTCCGAAGTCTCCGAAGTCAAGGTTCCGATACTTTGATAACTGACGCGCAGGACCATCGCGTACCTTACCCCCTTATTCTTCTTTCCTATTGACCCCTTGTATTTCCTTTCTCCTTGTTTTATGACCGGCAAAGATAGTACAAGGACAATAGCATGTATATAGTCTTCCAGTCGACTGGACTGTTCGCTAGTACGAATATCGAATTAGTTCCCCCCCAGTTTCCGATTCACTTCCGGTAAACTCCCCATCCCTTCCGAAATTAGGGACAGACGATCGAGGAGGGCGCAACACATAAGTTGAAGCCAAGTCCCTTCGACCTCGAACACCTCAGTGACCGGATTGATCTATTCCGCGACCTACCCTAAACCCCCGGCGCCTCCGTCTCCGTCCGTAGTCCGTCCGACCCCGATCTCGGTCTTCGGCCCCATTACGGACCTTCGCACTAACCCGGAAACCCCCTTCGGAAGCACTAGCTAAGCGCCTGACACACGGACTTAACAAATGTAACCATTGTTCATCTTCCAAACATCATAAATGATTTTCCATTGTTCACCGATATCGGACCCCTATGTATATTCACATAAATAGATAGTATCATGTATGAAATCACAATGCGCTTTTCGAGTCCACAACCGTGTCATTCAACTTAAGTTCACTCTTTCACTTCCTTGCACATAATCTTCAAAGTGCATCGGGCTTAATCTTCTTTATTTAACTTCATTATTATTAACAGAACAACAAGGTATGCAGAGCATGTGGTTATTGTCCACAACGAGTAAAATTAGAATAAAGGAATGTAAACGGGCATAGAACAATAAAGGATAGGATAATAGAAATGTGGCCGAGGATAGGACAATAGGAAGTGCCTGACTATAAAACAAAGGCTGTAACCGAGGATAACACAAGGGTAGGAAGTCCCGAGGTGAGGCAGACCAAAGGGTGAGGACAAGGAGTGTGGATGGTGGATGTACCGAGCCAAGACTGGCATACCAAGTGTTATGCATGTGGCATGGGCACTTGGTTGTGGATATAGAATGGTTGCTTGGTCGGCATTGCCGAGTAGACGGTTCTCGGTACGTGTACTTGACAGCAGCACAAGTGATGAGAATGACATGGCAATCATGAGACAATACAAATTGTCACAAGGATGCCATGAGCAAGACCAAATAAGGAGCATAGGCAAGTGGTAAGAATGATGTCCACATACAAAGCATGGGGATGATATAAATAAAGATCACAGGCAAACAAACAAGACATGAAAGGACGCAAGTGAAAGAAAATAGTGTGCAGGCAAATGGGAATAATGGCTGCACCATGTACAAGTGAATGGATGGTTGGGAGGTACAGAGATGATGATAATAATGAGTAGATACATGGTGCACATATGAGTGGGCCAAAATGGGGTGCAACATAAGCAATGGAGCGGGCTACATGTATGAATTCCAAAGGCAAATGAGAATGGTCACAGACAGTGTGTGTGTGGTCAGAATGAAAAGGCTTGAATATGGTCCACATATCAAGAATGTAAGTGAGAGCCATGTAATAGGGACAAGAATACCTCATAAATGATGAACATGGGTGATAGCGACACATGCAGATGTGTGCAGTCAAAAACAGTAGTTGTACTAGATGAGAATGATGTGCAGATAACAAGGGGATAAATGGAGTAAGAGTAAGACATGAACAACAAAAACGATTGTGGAAGTATGAGGAGACAATTTGAACTTGGTTTTTGCCCCTTTGAGATAAATGTATATG
Organism: Gomphus sp. MG54; assembly: GCA_003314385.1. NCBI lineage: Eukaryota > Fungi > Basidiomycota > Agaricomycetes > Gomphales > Gomphaceae > Gomphus > Gomphus sp. MG54. Next base: position 18,663 of record QLPG01006046.1, read on the forward strand.
ACATAGGAGGGCAGAAATGAATAAGAATGGTGGACAATAGGGATTATGGAGAGCGATATGGTGTGGTGACAATGGGCAACAAGACACAAATGGCAAAGACAACAAAGCGGGCCCATAAATGATGAAAACAATGGCAAATAAACTGGTCACAAGAGATGGCACATATGCAAGCAGACCATAAATGGCTGATGCATGGAATGATCGCAAATACACACAAGTAAACAGAGAAACTGACTTGGATGGTACGCAGATGGTGTGATGCTATGTCTTTATTATCTTCTTTAGCTTCAACATCTTTTTCTTGATCTTCTTCAGGCAATGTTTCTTCAACCAATTTATCTCTCTCCCATGCCAAATGATAATGATGCAATGCAAATGACAAGCAATGGATCAAGTTGGAGAACACCCAAATGACACAATCAAGACACAAACAATGTGAATGTGATGCACATAGCAATGGGATACAAAATGATGGAGACAGATTGCCACTTCAGTAATACTCGTATGGCTTCATCAATTATAATCAGCTCAGCTCAATATATCAAAAATTCCTCCTCAAAAATTCCTCCTCAAATCATCTTCTTCAAAAACAATGGCATGTCTCAACTTCAACTTGATTCAATATGGCTCAATGGCTCATTTCAGCTTGACAATAGAACTCGGCTTGAAGATTCAAAACATTGTGGACTTTGATGCAAAGTCCCTTGACTTGACTCAGATAATAGAACTTGACTTGGAATTACAATCATGAATGGGTTATGAATGTCATGAATAGGTTGTTAATGGTTATGAATCATTATATAGATGGCCAATCCATGTAGTTGTGATTGATAGAAAAGAGACAGAGTAAAAAGGGCCAAGCAACTCAGTTGGCTGATGAGAGCAAACTGAGACTCTTAATCTGTTATAAAATAATTTTTAGAATGATTTTAGAACAAAGGATTGTGAGGAAAACTTGGCTCATGAGTGGAGAGGATAAAATTTGATTCTTGTGTTGTTGTTATTACAGTTGGTTATTATACTAATTATACATAAAAATACACAAGCATAGAAGGAAAATTCTTTCATACACATGCACATCATGTATGATGCATGCGAATGAAACAGTGTGAGTCACACATGAGCTAGAATGTCACAAGCAAATCATGAGGATGGTCACAGGTGTGACTAATGTCACAAATCAGAAAATATGTGTACCAAGTCAAAGTATGCAGTAGTAAAAGTAAAACAAGAAAAATAATGAAATAAATCATACTGAATTTCCTAACACCATCCATAAGGAGATGGGCAGACTGAGCATGTCAACCAGGAGCTAGAGCATTATCTCTGAGTATTCATCAACAAATGACAAGACAACAGGGACAACTTCCTATCAATGGCCAAGTTCTAATACAACAACCATATACACTTGGCTACTCAGCAAACCCCATTCATGCTAGACACTGGACAACACCCTTATATGGGCTTTGAGCCTCACAAACCTGTATTATATACCAAGATGGTCAATGAGTTCAGGGACCAAATGGAGAAGTTGTTGGAAGAAGCCAAGTCAGCTCTGGCAAAGGCAAAGGATGACATGGCTTAGTACTACAACCAACGATGAATGCCAGCACCTGAGTACCAAGTAGGAGACTAGTGATTGGCACAGGTAACCCCTGGGTATATTATGTCTACCCGTACCAGTATCTGTAAAAACCTGTACCCATGTGTTACAGGTACAGGTTTTCACAGGTACACTTATATAAGCAAGGTTCAGCACTAACCTCACTTATATAAGCGAGGTTCAGCACTAACTTTGATATATAATCGAAATTTGATGCTAAATTCACTTATATAAGTGAGGTTAGCACTGAACCTCCCTTATATAAGTGAAATTAGGGCTGAACCTCACTTATATAAGTGAGGTTAGTGCTGAACCTCGCTTATATAAGTGAGGCTAGCGCTGAACCTTCCTTATATAAGCATACCCATGAATAATATAAGTGTACCCATGAAAACCTGCCTGCAGGTATGAGTTTAGGCCAGGTTGGAAATCCTAACCCTGACCCTTACCCGCACTACCCGTACCTGCTACCCATGCAGGTTTCCAATACCTGTGTCAATCACTATAGGAGACTGAGCCTTCCTGGACATATCAGACATTTGAATGACTCAGCTATCCCAGAAACTAAGCCACCAATATCTTAGGCCATTCTTCATTCAGAGGAGAGTAGGCAGATACTTGTATAGACTCCACCTCCCATGATCCCTATCTTGCCTCCACCCAGTCTTTAATATGGTCAAGCTTTCCCCCACTCCTGAAGACCCAATTCTGACTATATGATCTAGAATACCCCCCCTTCCTGCCAGAACTAGTAGAGGGAGAGGAACATTACAAGGTAGAGAGGGTCCTAGACAGCCACCTGATACAAGGACAATGTCAAGTACACGCACCAAGACCCAGTAATTCAGCAGTGCCGACCAAGGAGTCATCCTATGTCCACATCCAAGTGTCTATACCACATGCATATCACTTGGTACACTGGTCTCGGCTTGGCACATCCACCACCCACATTCCTTTCCCACTACCCCCCGCATACTCTACACCACTCATCATCCATTAATCCCACCATGCCTACTCCTCATTCTTCAATCTGCCTCACCTCGGGACTTCCTGTCCTTGTATTATCCTCGGCCATGGCCCTATTGTTTTATAGCCTGGCACTCTCTATTGTCCTATCCATGACCACATTTCTATTATTCTATCTTTTATTATTCTATTTCCGTTTGCATTCCTTCATTCTAATTTACTCGGTGTAGACAATACCCACATGCTCTGCATACCTTATTGTCCCACATTCCTTATTCCATATGTTGCTTCTTAAACCTATATAAGTAGGGCATGCATGTACCTATTTTCTCATTCTGGGTATTGACTAGGCTTAGGCCCTTCTACCTTCTCCTCCTCTGTTAAGTCCTCTACTCAGGCCGGCATCATCAGCATCCTCCTAAGTACCTGGTCTGTTGCAAATCAGTGGCACGCATGGAAGAGTAGGGTGCAACGCACGAGCATGTTGAAGCCAAAGCCACTACTTCCAGCCTGTAGGACTTGGCCATTCCCATCTGACATCTTGGCATTCCCAAAGCTTGATAGATAATTGTACTTCCTAGTAAAATGGGAAGGGTATAGGTATGAAGAGAACATGTGGGTGGCAGAGAAAGACATGGCAGTACTGACCAAGGTCCAAGAGTTCTATCAGTCACATGCAGGAGTGCTCTGACAGATTCAGGTGATAGCCTTTGACTCTGTAATGTCTCATGCTTCGAGGATGCAGCACTCTAGAAGGGGGGGTGATGTCAGGAGACAATCCATCTTTCCCCCCAAGCTAAGCACCAACAACTTAGCTAGTAAATCAGCAGCGCCAGCTGAGTTTTTGGCCCAATGACTTGCTAACTCTGATGTTCTTGAGGTCCCTAGACAGTGGAAGGCATGCCTGTGGGAGAGAAGGGTAGAGTATGAGACAAGGGAACCTGAGGATGTTAGCTGAGGTAGCAGACAAGCTGAGAGAGTCTGAGTCACCCTTCTCTAAGATCCAGTGAACAACTGACCTCCCCACCGCACACTGAGCCAATAACCCAAAGTCTCAAACCAGACTCCCTGCAGGTGTTTGAGAGATCATACTGCCAGACCCAAGGGAAGGGTAAGGTATGTTGGGGAAGCAGTACATGTGCATAGAGTATATAGAGCACAGGACTCACTAACAAGGGGCTTTAGGCTTTCCTCTTAGGAATTCCCCCATTGCCAGGTGATGTCCCTTTCCCTCATGTACATAGATGAATAACCAGACTTAGGAATTCCCCCATTGCTAGGTACTGAGTGACATCTTTCAGGCACTACTGGGGTTGCCCTTACAGTAATATGGGATGAGCACCATCAGAGTCAACTTCATAACATGGTTGAGATTAACAGCTTTACTGTCAGTGGGTTGGCATAACCCATGCTATTCCCTATCTCTTGCCTATGGCTGAATTACAGTATAACAACCATGTGCACTCAGCCATCTAATAAACTCCATTCATGCTAGACTAGGGAATGGCACGGGTCACCCATGGGTCAAATGTGGGTGACCCGCACCCGACCCATGGGAAACCCGAACCCGTCAACCCATGGGTTTTTTCCCACGGGTCGACGGGTGTCGGGTGCGCCGCGCACCCCCACGCCTGCGGCGCGTTCGTGTCGTACGTCGCGTTCGCGCCAACACGAACGCGCCATACGCGTACGCGCCGACTCGAACGCGCCGTACGCGTACGCGCCGACTCGAACGTGCCGTACGCGTACGCGCCGACTCGAACGCGCCGTACGCGTACGCGCCGACTCGAACGCGCCGTACGCGTGCACGTACGGCTCGTTGGTGTCGGCGCGTGCGTGTCATACGTGTGCGGCGCGCGTGTGTCGTATGCGCGTGCGTGTCGGATGCGTGTGCCGCGTGTGTGTGTCGTATGCACGTGCGTGTCGTACGCGCACACGTACGACAGGAGCGAGTGCCCGGTTGGATGTCGTACGCGTGCGCATGCACGCGTACATGATTGACGCGCCGGGTTGGGCCGGGTCACGGGTGCTCTCCGCTTGACCCGCACCCGCACCCAAGGGCACCCGACCCGGTGACCCGTGCGGGTTGGCCGAACCCGTGCTATTCCCTATGCTAGACACCAGACAACACCTGCATATGAGATTTGAGCCCCAAGAACCTGAGTCACTAGCTGAGACAGTTAACAAGTTCAAGGACTGAATGGAGAGGTCACTGGAGGAAGCCAAGTCAGCACTGGCAAAGGCCAAGGATGACATGGCTCAGTACTAGAACCAATGCTGAGCACCAGCACCCAAGTATCAAGTAGGAGACCAAGTTTTCCTAGATGCATCAGACATTCAAACAACTTGACCATCTCAGAAGCTGAGTCATTGATACCTCAGTCCATTTGTCATCCAAAGGAAGGTGGACAGACATTCATAAAAACTCCAGCTCCCACAGTCCCCGTCTTGCCTCCATCCAGTCTTCAACATGGTCAAACTCTTCCCGGCCCCCGAGCACCTAATCCCAGGCCAGCAGTGGTGATTTGTTCCTTCTGTGAGTCTTTAAACACTTGTGGGTTACTTACTGTAACTTAGAGCAATGGATCAGTTTTAATGTAACAAGATATCTTGTCTTAATACTGCTTTGGTTTAGATGACGGGCAGTTTAGAGCCTGTTGGTGGAATCAGGTTTGTTCGGCCTGTCGGAATAATGTCATCTACTTTGGTGCTCGTGCGTCTGCAAAGATTCTTCTTCTCAGGGCTTAGAATTAAGAAGTAATAAAGTATGGATTTTTATAGGGCTGTAAATCCCATGAGGGCCTGGGAGGTGATATTCAAATCAACATCATCTGTCTTCTTGCTTTATCACAAGTCTCTATGTAACTGGACAACAACGCCAGACCAGTGGTTAGTAATATCACTTGTGGGGTGCTTGGTTAGCATGGCGCATCCATTGATGGAATATCTTAAGATCTGGCTGTGCACGCATGTTGAGAGCAGGGGCGCAATGGCCCAAACAGAAAAACATTCTTTGCGAGCAACAATTAAACGCAAGATACAAAATTGACAACCGACAAAATAAACAGGCAAGAAAGAAGCAAGAACAGAAGCAAGAAAAGGTCTAATCCAATATTTTCTCTCTCATCTCCCAAAAAAAAAAAAAAAAAAGAAAAAAAAAAGGAAAAAAAAACCTGGAGACAACATTATTTATAACAGAAAAGCCAAGAAATTCTTCCTCTGTTCCCTACGTCGTCCCATCGTGCGTGATCCGTCCCTGTGTGATCCCGTCCCGGTCGGGAGTTATTGCTATTGTTGTGTCCCTTCTAGTTGTCCTTCGGAAACGTGTTGACACAACTGTCAATAACCGCCATCTCCGAGAGACGCTGTCCATGATCACATCACAAATCAGACATTTGCGACGGATTCGAAACCACAGCAGGAACACATACCTCAAACGCTGCATCCAAGTGTCCCTGATGCACAAGCAACCTCGCTATCTGGGACTCGCAGCTGAGCAGCTCCAGATGCGCGGTGCACGCACAAGTCCCAGCCTGAGCGCGTGAGCGCGTTTGCTCTGGCTCTGACACAGCGGTGGCGACGTGTCGCGAACAAGCGATACATCCTGGCATTTTGGCATCGGAGCACACTTGCAGGAGCAGTGTTCCAGCTGTTTTGGCGTTTCCGCTTCGAGAGGGTGGGGAATACTGGGAGGGCACGTCCGTGGAGGTCAAAAGAGCGACTAGTTTCTTGATCGGGACCACTTTACGAAATACCTTGCTAGGACTCAAGTTGGCTAGCAGCGTGGCAAGGAATAGCACTGAGTCCTTTGGGTACATCTACCCATTCACAGGAATCAGCCTCTTCAATACTAATTACACCAAACCCTTTCAGCACGTACCTCGTAATGCAGATTACGGATGGACAAGCAGATGAAGGATCTCAGCTTCCCATATATGAAGCTGAGAGCTACACTTCTCATGGACTGCCATGCGCGCTTCCAGTAATCCTCAGTGCCCGGATCCAAGGGCCAAGTGAAACAGGCCAGCAGGTGATTGATGCGCTGGGCGACCAAAATCGCTGAATCATTCGTCTCGGCGGGAGTATTGAGCACGGCATCCACAAGGGTCCCGATCGTTCGCAACGAGTTGTTGGCAACTGAAGGCAGTGTCTGTAGGTGCAGAACAAGCCGCAGAAGTGTTTCCACCTGTGTACCGAACGAAGAAGTGTCCGTCTGTTGTGAAAAGTGAGCACGCTGAAAAACTGGCAAATACAGTGGGCCATGCGTACCAATTTGGCAATCTTCTTGAATTCCTGCCGAATCTTTGAGGCCAACCGTTGCGACGTATACTCGATTAATGAATAGACAGAGGTCGAGTGTCCCAGGGAATATTGTCCGTGCCAAATGCTGAATGCTCGAGTGATTAGTAAAACGAGTCCGGTGAGGTCGCTTGTATAGGCCAGCTGCTTAAAGGATTTCTCCAAGAAGACGTGGATATTCTTGTGGTCAGGAGCAAAGAGCATCAGGTGGCAGCACATGTCAAGGGAAGGCTCGCTAGAATGGCGGCAAATACCAGCGGTAGGCTCTAGTTTGCAATCGGAGTGGAGGAAGGTTGCCTTTTGGTTTAACGATATAGGTTTTGGCACCTTGATATGACTATACACCTTTTGCATGAGAATGGCGGTACTACCAGTGGAAACACCGGACGATGAAGATCCATTTGGTGATGACAATGAACCCTGAACAAGCGAAGCCATTCCATTGTTGAACTTGCCGAGCTCCCCTTGTGGGCCCTGAGAAGCATGACAGTGAGAATAGTCCAGGCCAAAGGACGCTACGTCAGATTTATTGGTTGCATCGGACTTGGCCATCTCTGAAGTGTTTGGTGCCGGTGCCCCGAACACTGGTGAGATGCTGAACGGTCTGAATGATTGCCGGTGAGTAGTGCCATGCAAAGTGGGTGACGCGGGGATCTCATTTTCTGTGCAGTCACTTTTGTACTGGTTTTGGGCATCAGATATGGCGCTTTCCAATGCCTTCCAGGTTGACTCATCATCATCAAGGAGAGTGTCCGACACTTCGTTAGCAGGGGGGGAGCTGGGAGTCACTGGCGACGATACACGCTGGCTGCTAGAAACCACATAAGGGAACCTGCTGTCGAGCGAAGACCCTGGCACAGGGCTCTCATGTTGTGTGTGGTGACTGCCATCTTGGATTCGTTCATTATTTATTGCACTCTCCAATGCCTTCCAAGTTAACTCATCGTCCTGGTGGAGGGTGTGCAACAGGTCTTCAGGAGGAGGAGTGCGAGTCACCGCGCGCAGGGGATTCAAATGCAGAAAGCTAGGAGTCGGCAAGTGGGATGGAGAAGGAGCACAGAGCCAGGAAGGAGGGCTGTACTTCATGATCCTTATCCTATCTATAGAAATAGAAGAACATGTGTGAGAGTTGACATTTACAAAGAAGTCCCACAACATACCCTTGTGATAATCGTCGTTGACATTGATTGAAGATGCGACTGGAGGAGGAAGACACACTTCGGGTAGAGACGTTGGGTGAAGAAGTGGTACTTGGCAACCGATTGCTGATCCCGTAGGACTAGTGTGAGACTGCGATAAGGTGACATCTTGTCCGAAGGGTCTTGCAGCAGTTCCTTCCAATAAACCCACCTCTTGAAGTGGTAGACAATTGCGCTCAAAAGCCTTCGTTTCCGACGTCTGTGCTGAAAACCTACTAACGCCAAAGGCTAGTTGATGGCATGCAGCATTCGAGGACCCAAGAGATGCTTGAGAGGTCGACTGATCGCTTTGAACCGCAAGATCGACAGTGTCACTGAACTCGAGCCCGCAATCGGGTTGATGTTTGCCTGTTCTTGTTTGGTGGACATCGCCTGCCAGGTCTTCGGTGGAATCAGATGGCGTCAGTGGAGTCGTTGCTGTTGCTTCTTGACTGTCTTCAAATAGCGCCGGTGAAGTCGTGACGGCTGTTTCTTGACCGGCTTCAGCGTCTTCAGACTCGTAACAGCCTTCCTGGTAAGTGTTACCAGCTTGTGTTCCGAGGGACTGGATCAAGAAGTGATGGATGGCGAATCAGACTAGCGGCACAACCGCGGTTCTTAGATTAACTTACTGCGGCATATGAACGGATAACCTTTTCAACTGCAGTCAAGTGACGGGTAACCTCCGAGTCGTGAAGCGATTGAAGACGGGCCAGTGCGTCGGAAGTCAATGCCTGCAACAAGTATGACGCCAACGCATTCGAGTTCGTGTCCAGTTCGAAGAGTTCGACGAGGCGGACGGAAGACGGTTTCTTGATGAGTCTGCGAAAAAGAACTTCGCCAAATCCATTCATCAACGCTGAGGAAGGCACCCCATGAGGGTCTACCATGGCAGCCTGAGGGATGTGCCAAATAGAACTCATGATAAAGCTAGGGAAACAGTGAGCAAGTGGAGTAGGGGTGATGGTGGTTAAGGGAAGAGAATTGAAATGGCGTAGAGAACTTGATATTAACTTAAAAGTGCTGGAGATTGTCGTTGTTTGTTCTTCAGCAAGCGCCCGAAGAAGCGAATTTCAATTGTTGGAAGACTGTTTTATTTGGTGATTGTTGTAATCGGCTTAGCGACCCCAAAGGAGTAACACATGACAGGAATTGAATACTGGGTGGTCTGAACCGAATATATTCGGACCGGATTTCAGCCTTTATAGCGTCAGCCATGCAGAGTAAGATGTTGATAAGCGGTAAGCTCTCGTTGTTGAAAGACACAAAAGCCCGCAGCACCATGCTTTGCTCGAAGTTGAACAAGTGGGTACGCTAGAGTCAGACAAGGGCTTGATCAACTCACAAAATAGACGGGAAAATATCAGCAAAAGCAGCCAGTTTCACGGGATTCCCATGCCAAGCGTAAGAATAGAATAGACGTCAAGTAAGGTTGCAATCGTCTGACAGCAGCCCCTGTTCAAGCCAACCACTTTCTAGATGCTAGATATGATCCAGCAACTACGCTCCATGGAGTTGACACTATCAGGAACAACAGGAACAACCTCTGGCTCAGCCCCGCTTCAAGCTGTAATATAGTTATAGAATAATGGAAGTCGAAGCCGTGACTTGTTTTGTGGCTCACCTCAGATAAACAGCTCGAGTGTGACTGAGCTGAGTGAGTGAGTCACACTTGCTTCGTAATTCTTCATGTCACGACTTCCGCTCAAGCTAAACAATGTTTATTCCTTGGTCCTTGACCAGCGCCACCTATATATCAACACACACTGCCTGGATTGATGTGACTAGTGGGAAGACATGTCCGCTGACTAAAATCAAATCAGGGACTCGGTTTAAATCTGATTATGGTAGAGTCCATTTATCCAATGGGAGGAATTGTTGAAATAAGCCCCATCTAACCAGAGAAATATGATATCAAAATGAATGAATTGAGAAACAATGTCACATATTTTTATCTAAAAAACAATTATGTAAAATAAGATATCATCTTCCAGGTGGATTTTGTAAGGGCAACCCTACCTGGTACAGAAGGCAGACCTGTTGGGAGGTCAAGCAACAGGACACCATCCAGCCCTGTCCATCTACCCTAGGCCTGACAAAGGGTCCCAGACCCTATGCCTACTCACAGGCCTCTTCAAACAACTGAAGTAGAGGGCATATGAAGTAAGTACTATTAACCAGTAACTACTACATAATAGTGTTGTATACCTGGGGTAGAGGGGATCCAAAAAGAACAGGGTGAAGACCTCCTGACCTAATCAACTAACTATATGACTACTGGGAGTCACAACAGAAAAATAAGGTAGGGGACAAACGGTTTCCGCTAAGGTCACGTGACTCAAGTGTCATGCTTGCCATTTTGCACAAGGATCTGGCAGCATTGACAAAAAAATTATTCTGAGACCACAGATCAATGGCATGGAACTATATGTACATATTGGTGGTTTTAATTTTTGAAAAAAATCAAAATTGCAAGTGTAGTATATCCAAACTTTCGAACATCTTCTCAAAATTCATAAACACATTTTTTAAGCAGTCTGACACTGTCAAAAAATTTTCAGTCACAAAATTTTTGCGCTGATGTAATCACCTATATAAGGAAATATTCCATATATGGAAAGACATTCCCACAGGTAAGGTAGAGGTAGGATATTATTGTTGCAGCCGGCCATTTCCGCTAAGGTCACGTGACTCAACTGTCACATCCACCATTTTGCATGAGGATCTGGCATCATGCCAGATACTATTTTAGCTAAGTCAGACAAGGCTGATGTTATATATAATGTATCTCAATTATTATTTCCAAAAAAAATCGCCATCCTCTGTAGCAGAATACAAAAATTTTTTTAATGACAAAATTTTTTGCGCTTGTGACCGTGACTGTCACATCACGTGACCTTAGCGGAAACCGTTTGTCTCCTACCTTATAAGAGAAACAACAGTAAAGTAAAGTAAGAGTATTAGAAAGTACAATGGATATTCTATTATCTGGCAGCCGCTTAGCTAAGTGCCAGCGAGCGATGGAGTTCCCTTTAACGAACTACCATCACTCGCAGGTAAGACTACGATATACATGTTAGTAGAACTATTAATTGAACGAACTACCATCACTCGCAGTGATTACTCGTGTGGTTAGCTTCCGAATTTATTAGGTTATGGGCCCCAGACGTATCTAAACCACGAAACCGAGTCATATCACCTTTTCGTTCAATAAACGACCTACGGTCTAACAATCAAACGCTTGTCTATGACATCATTTTCATATCTGAATCACGTCCCTTTATCGTTGCAGACAACGTCAGCCACACTATCTCACTCCCACACCGCTCACTCGACCACAATGGCCGATATCACAGCACAAATTTTGGCCGCGTCGAACAAACTGTCAACCGATCGTTTCCAAGACTGGAAAGAAACATGCATTAACAAGGCGCTTCAGTACGACGCGTACGAAATCCTTAACGGCTCAGAAACAGAACCGACGCTGCCTACCAAAGCTACATCTGATGATTACAAAAACATCAGAGATTTCAGAAGTCGCAGGAGTAAAATTGCGGGTTACCTCCGTGATACTCTTGATGCAGGGCAACGCACCGTTATTGCAAATATTGAACCGACGAATGCGCATGCCATCTGGACCGCGATCCTCGGCCGCTATGAATCAAAAGATACAAACTCGCGGCTCTTTGCCACTCAACAACTCCTTTCTCTTCGCATGAGCGACTCAGGCCATGAAACCGAGACGTTCTCAGAGTACGGCGCACGATGCGTTAGTGCGGCAAACCTCCTTCGCAACCTACTCCCTCCTGGAGCATCCATGACAGCGGCAATTCCAGACGCTAATGGAACCATTAAAACGCCCGCCGTGCTCACACTAGGATTCACCACCGCGGATCTAGTTGACGAACTTGCGATCGGTATTATTATCATAGGACTAGGCAGCAGCGACGACCAACGGCAACTAAAACATACCCTTGCGCACAAGGGAGTCAGCATGCTGGATGCCATCCTCACAGAGCTCCAAAAGGCAGATAACCTCGTGCGATCGGATGACATCGCTGCAGCATCAATGCCTTCTGGATCTGCCGGCGCACTTGCTGCAAAAGGCAAGACAGCTTCCACCAACAAGGCAATATTCAAATGCTCGCTTCATGGAAAAAATACTATGCACAATACGAAGGATTGCCGAGCGCAACAACGTGACAGGCAAGAAAAATCTAAAGACAAACCAGACACCAAGCGCGCTAATACAGCTGATGATGGGAATAAATCCAGCGATTCTTCCAAAGAAGCTGTAAGCATCGCTCAGGCTGCCAAGCTCGCAAGTCCCACTTATCGCCGACGTACTTCCACATGTACTGACATGACTTGGAATGCAGACTCAGGTGCAACAGCGCATATGACACCACATCGGGAATGGATTCGCGATATGGAACCATGCAG
>QLPG01006047.1:0-11374 GCA_003314385.1 Gomphus sp. MG54
GACGCCCCAACACAGAACTCCATATCTCTCTCTATCTTGTCTGACAACTCACACCACCATTCCAGCTACCATACACTTCATAATTCTCGTAGAACATGGCTTACCCTCCATAACGCCTACTATTTCTCACAACTCCTATGGCAATATCTAAGCAACGGGAATGGCTATACCTGCCTTCTGTTAACCTACCAGATCAAAAATGCCCAGAGAATATACATAGCTGTCGTCTCCCGCCGCTCTACCACGTATCTTGCACTATTCCCCCAAGTGGCCAACTTCCACCAATTCCCACTGACGCTCCCGTCTCGTGCCATAACCCGACGACTAACCCCTCATCACAACCAGAGTGCTATATGTTAAAAGCATAAAATTGGACTGCACTTGTATTGTGAACCGCAAGCTCATTGGATGGCCTGTATTCGTTTTTGTCTGTCCTGAGAGTGCTGTATACTATTGAACATAGACAACATATGCTCGTCTCTGGGGTTTCTTCTATATAATGGAAGCGCTGAGATTATAGGATATCATATCAGATACGAGTTACTTGCCATTTCTTTGCATATATATGCTGCTATCGTTGTGCTTCTTTTTTCTGAATGCGCACCATCTGAAACGCAAAAGCTATTGAGAGCAGTGGGATTTCAACATGACAGGTATCATCATATCAGCCATGTCCCCGGCTCAATATATTAGAAATTATTATGATATCACTATGTATTCTGTCTCGTATTGATCATATACTAGCCCTCATATCAACGAAATTACTAGGCAAAGAATGTTGGTATCGCACTATGAAAACGAGATACATCATCTCCTGAGCATGTAGGGTAGCTAGAGTTATGATACAAGCTGTAGTTGGGTGAAGCTGCTTTTTGAGGTACCCCGAGTATTAACGTCTTCATCATACCGTGCGCGGTTTTTTTTGGGGGGCCTGATAGGACGACGTCCTACCATCCAAACACACAAAGGCCGCAGGCGTAGTGAGTGGTGCACACCCGCTTGATTGGAACCCTTCGCCAATTTTTTTGAGTACCCGCCTTGCCTCAAATCCCTCCTCACTCGTCAATCGGTCGGAGATCGGCGCGCATGAACAGATATATCTACCCATGTGTGAGTCCTACCTATGCATTTGATTTTGAATTTTTTTTCCAAACCCAAGTGGTGATGAGCGGTCTCGAGTCCGGCAGCCACCCTACAGCTGGTTCCCTTCCTGTTCGCATACCCGGGCAGAGGTTCAGTTCATCAATGTTGCTGGTCAGCTCACCCTCACCCACTTGCTTAGAAGACCTCCACTGGGATCCATCCAGCCTTGCCGTACGGCTTCTGATGCACCCAGTCTGAATGTATCTCTTTCCATCAGCACCCCCGACCATCGATGTGGTAAATACCGACTTACCTGTACCCGGATTTTCCACTCTCTGAACAAATACGAAGAGAGCTAGCTATTCGTGTTAAACACATCAGTCCCACGCATCAAACTTTTCACATTGGTCGACCGACCATGTTGGGCAGCAATTGTGGACGACGGTGCTGTACCGTAAGATGTTCTTGTGGTGTCGGATCAGTGCAGATCTATATCCAAAGAAACGCAGCATCCGGCAATTTTCTTCTTTAACAAGGGAAGGCGTTCTAGAAGGTATAGGAACGGGATGCACATGTTCACCTGATTAGAGAATCAATGCATAAGGATATCTCTTCCGATGTTTTTCAAGAGGCGTGAAACATTATACATCGGCTGGCGGATGTGAATGTCATATAATGACTGCAACTCTCCTAGATCATGTCAGTGATCATAAGTTGCAGGGTGACGGCAGATACGACCATATTAGAGACATACATGCATTGAAAGACCAACGACATACGACCCATACATACCTCGGAGACGACGAGAAGTTAGCGACAGTTCTACAGCATATCAACGGTCCTTACCCTTGGCCAAAATCTTCGTTTTCGATTTCGATTCGAGGTACCTCTTTGGAATTTTTAGCAAAGGCGACTTGGAGGTATTCACAGTTCAAATAGCTATCATTTGGTGTGTGGTCTAGCAAATCAGTGTGTCCCCCGCATTTAGCAGAGTGTGTTCAGATAATTTGGCGGGAATGTATACATGCACGCGGTTTTTCGAGGACCCTGCGTGATTCAGACGACGGCATAGAGCGGTGTTCTGTATTGAGACGCTCCTTCAAAAGTTTCCAAGTGGAAATAGTATGTCCACGCTCTAGTACACTTCGGCGGGTCAGAGTTTTCATCCCTAACAATAAGGAGGGTGAAATTGTTTTCAACACGGGGAAAGTTGTGAATTTATAAAAGATAAATGCAACCACATACACAAGTGAAATGAGTCCTTAGCACACAGGACCAAATTACTCTCACAGCTCTTCAAAAACTTAGAGAAGCGGCAGAATTCTAACCGATTAGTGCGCCCCAGGAGTATTATATATTGTCGGCAGGACAGACACAATCCGCGGGATCAAAGAGGAAAAGAGGGTTAATCATCGAGTGTTATCCTATCCAGGCCTTGCTATCGCGACTCTATCAGCTCGAGGCGAGCTTACGATTTTCTACCAGCTCTGTGCACAAGGTTACCTGTGGACGTAATATGGGGAACCATAGATGATAGATAGCCTGTGCGTTCCGGGTGCCTGAAAGATTCATTCGTTGTCTGAAATATTATCTTTTATTTGGGGTTAGAGATTCCAAGGTCAAAAGAACAGGAACCCGCGTCTGGACGCAGGATCGTGGAGTGTGGCGCGACTTCAAGATGCTCGGCACCTGGTAAAGATTTTCATCCACCTCACGAGTTGATCAGTATGAGAGCGTTGTCGCGAACGCGACGGAAACTTGAAGGTAAGTCGGATTGGTTACACTGTAACATTGGTTAAGCACCCTCAGCTCTGGAGCATGTTACTGGAACAAAGCTATATACCTCGTCATGCATAAGATCTTACTCAATAAATACGGTTGAAAGGCTTCAAGTTGCCATCCGTCTAATCAGATTATCGCCTACGCTACCAATTCTTGTTTGAAGCATGTCATCAACTGGGATATTGGAACGAGTTCCCTCACATGAAAACCCAGGTTTTGTACTTTGCTTGGAAAGAGTGGCCAGCCTAGAAATGAGTTCGAGAACTAAAAGTTGACGTGCATTCACGTTGCCTCTGTTTCCTTCCTCTCTGCAACAATTGGATGCACTTGGATGGGGCGCTTTCTATAATCTTTGATTAACCAGCCAAACAGTCGGATGCTTAATTTTAAAACTTTAAGCGAACATCAGACGCTTATTTGTTTAGCCTTAAAACTTAAGCGGACACCCTGACGAATATGCCAAGGCAGCTAATCTCCAACCCATGCCTACTACACCGCGGCTAGTGTCACCGCCCTCAAGAAAGAAAACCACTCTCCAACGCTGATCGACGACATCGGACGCACTTATTATTTCGACCAGGTACGCTTAATATTTCAACCGGAGGCGCTTAATATTTCAGCCGGGACGCTTGATATTTCACCCAGGACGCTTATTTTTTCAACCAACGCTTATTATTTCAACCGACGCTTATTATTTCAGCCTTTAAATTTAAGCGAACAAACAGCCAGAAAATGTCGAAAAGATAAATATTTTTATCGTTATTGCTACGTCCGTTAGGTAGAGGGTCTTCTCGAGTCTGTAACGCCTGATGAGAGGGTGGGATCGTTGAAATGTTGGTGGCGATCAAGGACCGAGGAAACAATGGTTCGCTTAAGCTTTTAGGATTAACAAATAAGCGTCTATCATCCATTTTAAGCGGAGCAATCAAAAACTTTAAGGCTTACACAAATTTGAGTACGTAAGGCGTGCCATGGAGTCACGTGACTGGAAAAGCGTTGGTAGTAACTAAGGCGCGCGCCCAGTTGGCATCCGTTCATGCAGACGAAAAGAACACTGCAATCATTCACTTATATCACAGCAATTCTCTCTCAAAATCAAAATTGAACCTCTTCAACTTAAATGAAGTGCCTTGTAACTCGCCTTGAACAGCGACGCCTGTAGAACCAACCTCCCGCCAGCATCATAGTCCCGCGCGCGACGCCCGATAGCAGCACCCGGATGCATGCCCCCACACCGCTCGCACGGCCGGGCTTGTCGATGGCCAGTCGCTTTCGCGCAGCGCCCTTTACGTTCTAGAATGGCCATCTCAGTCAGCGAGCACCGATCCTTAGGACACGTGATGTGACTGGAAGGGGGAAACTTAGGACACTCGACTCAAGGCTGCAGTTTTCAGATAACATACTGGCGAGGCCGGGTAAGTGGATAATTATTTCCATTCCAACAATACTCGCAATTCAAACCATACTCTCATCCCCAAAGTCTCCGGAGGATAAGACACTAATCTATTATAAAGAATCTCTATTTCGCAACTATTCTACAAGCCGATTAATAAATTCACATTCTCCGGGGAAAATAATTTGTGAATACACCCAACATTCTTCGGAAATTGAGCCTTAGCAGTCAAGTGTCATGTCCTCACGACAAGCATCAGTAGTTTAATAACATGGGATATATTAGTCCTCTCTCTGCGACAACATATATCTCCATGGTGGAAGCTTGGAATGATTTAGAATTGTAAAATTTCTCAAAGGGACCTTGCCGTCCATCACGACAGTCAAGTAAGCCACCATGAATCTAATCATACATACCCATGGTTCAAATGACACGTAGCATTGGGTGTGAGAGGACAGCATGGCAGCTATAGACGTGAAAAATGACTTCAGACTAGTGGATTCTACAACTTTGGTAAATGCTCAGGGAGTTGTGCACTTTGAGAATTGTCCCTGTCATGAAGGGAGTGATTTTGACGACTGGCTAAGCCGGACACGTCTCCTCTGCATGCTAGGCCTGATAATAGGAGGAGGGTCTCCAAGCTAGGTGTGCATGCGTCTACTACTGTCACTGACGACAGGATGTGCGTAATGGGGTATGACATAGAGACTGCCATCCCTGACCACGGTGGATTTTCCTCCTGTGTCTGCTAGCATTCTGTCGATCTCAGTCTCCTGCTCCTGTGGCTTCAAAGCGGCGTGCTCGCTTAAACAAAGCGACAAGCCTGTCCGAGGGAATCGCCACGTCGACAGAGGCCGTGGACTGGCTTCTCAGAACAGCGTACGGACGTTCTCCCTACTGCCTCGCTTTCGACAACGTCTGCTTGGCATATCACAGTCCATCATGGTCGTGGAGGCATGTGTTTCGCTCAGGAAGTTGTGCATTTTGAGAAATATAGGGAGTAATTTTACACTGTAACATAATAAACACGGTTGAAAGGCTTCAAGTTGCCATCCGTTCTAATCAGATTATCGCCTAGCCACCAATTCTGGTTTGAAACATGGGATATTCGAGCTGGTTTACGCAAGTCCTCTGAGTCCTCTCACGTGAAACCCGATTGTTTTGGCCAGCCTAGATTCGAGAACGAAAAGGTTTGACTTGCACCCACGTTGCCTCTACTGTCCACAGTGTAGATCGGGCGCTTTCTACCATCTTTAATTGTCCATCGGGCGCTTTCTATTATCTTTAATTGTCCAGCCAAACAGTCGGACGCTTATTTTATACGCTTACGTTTTAAGCCTTACATTTAAGCAAACATCAGACGCTTATTTTTTTAGCCTTAAAACTTAAGCGAAACTTAAGCGAGCACCTGACGAACATGCTAAGACAGCTGCCGCTAAATTGGTCTCCAACACCGAGAAGCTCCCATCTAATACACCGACACACTTCAAAGCAAACGCGAAAGAAATCTCCAACGCTGGATGCATTGGACGCTTAATATTTCAGCCGGGACGCTTAATATTTCAGCCGAGACGCTTAATATTTCAACCAAGACGCTTATTATTTCAACCAAGACGCTGATTTACGCTTATTGTATCAACCGGACGCTTAATATTTCAACCGGCGCTTATTATTTCAGCCTTAAAATTTAAGCGAACAAATTCAGAAAAAAATCGAAAAGACAATATGTTCTTTATTTATTCTACGTCCATAGGATAGACGGTCTTCTCGAGTCTGTAATACTTGATGAGAGGGTGGGGTTGTTGAGATTTCGGTGGCGCTGATCAAGGAGCCAGGAAATAATGTTCGCTTAAGTTTTTAGGTTTAAAAAATAAACGTCGGCTTACACCAGTTTCAGTACGTAACGCGAGCGCTATGGAAGCAAATTAGGCGCACGCCTTATGTAATGGCTGTACTTGGTGGTCATTAGTCATCATGACTATTAGTCATATACATTCTCTTCTGCTTTAAAAATGGGCCGTTTGCGTCGTTCACGGACCCACAAAGCACAGCGCGACGTGCATCGTGCATCTAGAACCCGTGTATGATACTTTCAACTTGTCTTCTAGTATGAATCTCACGGTAGTTTCTCAAAGGCACGCACACGAGACTTGGACCAGATTCAGTTGCATGACCTTGACCCGTTCGTATTACACAACTAGACTGCAACCTCCTAGGCTGATATAACAATTATTGTCCTTTCCTGATATACTTTAGAAAAGTCCGTGAAAAATTAGAGCGGCAGCCACTTGACTTTGAGAAGCCTGGCCTCGCCCAGCATTACTGCGTCGAATGTGCAAAGTAAGTTGTTATTTAGTGCAATCTTAGACTTGCGTTGTGTTCTAATAAGTCTTATTTGTCTTGAGGTACTTCGAAACAGATCATGCGTTAAAATCACATTGGAAGGGTAAAGTGCACAAGCGACGATGCAAAGCCCTAAAAGAACCAGCGTACACGATTGAGGAAGCAGAACGGGCAGCAGGACTAGGCAGAGATAACTCAAGGCAGTCACTTGCAATGCAGGTGGTCAAAGAAGTTGATATGGAATAAATCCCTTTCAGACGGTAACCACAGCTAGAGGCTTTACTGCGGTTCTTATTATCCAACTGCACGTTCATTTTTGAAGGGTTGAAGTGATCATAGGAAGACCAAGGACTGCTTGGCTGGAATAATAGACAACAGGCAGAAGGCATGCACCATAATTCATGACATGTATGCAATAGAAGGCGAGCGAACAGGCAACATGCCACTTTTAAATGTTGGAAGGATAAAGCATCTAGTACCGGTTTCATGATAAGCGACAGGACTGGAAAGAGAGTGGTTCAACTACTCACGACGCGGATCCTTGCGCCAAAACATTGGGGAGGTAGGTTAGATCGGAATTTTGACTTCACAACTCCCGAGTTACCGTGTGGACGTGTCACACGTCTGAGGATATTTCAGAAATGGTGCAGCCGAACTCTTCGAAAAACAAGAAACATACCCCCAAATCACCCGAATTTTTGATCCATTAATCTCCTTCTTCGCTGAGTATACATATGCAACCCGCTGATAATTAGGCAATGAAAATCGATATACCAAACAGCTGAGCGGAGGCGTACCTTTCCAAGATAAAATTGTGCATCCTCCTTAGTTGTAACACCCTCAATCTGGATAAGAGATGTATTGGGGCGGGAATTCCGCTTGCCGCGTTTGTGGCCAAGGACGCGTCCCTTGCAGTAAAGCCTGGACGAGGAGTAAAGCAGGTCAGTAAACATGTAACAGGTCATCCAAAAGAGTCACGGTGCATCCATCGCGTTCTGGCCAAGTTGGAGCTCAAATGTTCAAGCAAAATGGACCATTGACAGGCAGGTTGTAGAACCCACTCACAATTTCGAAGGCATCACCAGCAGGTCTGAATGTCGTCGATAGTTTTGAAAGTGGGGTGGATTGTGACGACTGCTGACTTAGCTGGTCGCGTGCCGAATACCGGGGCGGAGTTCCCAGATTGGATTTTCATTTGATTTTTTCACCATCGATGCAGTTTAGAGCTGCACTCGGAAGTCGTCATCTTTCGATTGACTGAGTAACGGAGCGATGGGTTTCACAGCAAACTTTCAGCCTTTGTACATTTTTTTAGTCAGATTGGATCAGTTCGATCAGTCTGGATGTTGTGTGGGCTGGGCACAAATCATGTACAAATACCTTTCTTTCTTCCCTCCATGATGGGGGTCCGAATACACTCGTGACTCCGAATTAATATCACTTCAAGTGAAACGTTGTCACTCTGCAAGCCTCATATACACTGGGCCCGATGCGTCCTTATGTTCTCAAGCCCACACTTTGTCTCAAAGTCTCCCGCCGTATGGCATCCTCCAGCGCACCGAAAACGCGCCATGTGGTTCCCATTGAACCTTTGACAATTCCACGAGGTTTCGTAGCAGGAGGGGTCCATTGTGGCGTAAAAAAGAAACCTTCCATCCTCGATCTTGGACTCGTACTTTCCTCCGCCCCAGCGTCGCAGACTTCTAGCGCTGCGTGTTTCACCCGTAATGCCTTCAAGGCGGCACCCGTGATAGTTAGTGCCGATGTTCTTGAGAAGTCTGCGGGCCGGGCTCGCGCAATTGTCGTGAATAGCGGTTGTGCAAATGCAGTCACTGGAAAGCAAGGCCTCAGCGATGCCTGGGCCATGTCTCGGGCGACAGATGCTCTCCTAAAGAGCGAAGAGCCCAGCACACTCGTCATGTCGACAGGTGTCATTGGTCAAAATCTCCCCATTGCACGTATCCTCGCTGGCATCGAGTCTGCATCGTCTTCCCTCGGTTCCTCGGCGGAACATTGGGAGCGTGTGGCTCGCGCCTTCATGACTACTGATACCTTTCCCAAACTACGCGCCCGGTCGTTTGATATTGGAGGGCCCTCTCCAGTCCGCATCTTAGGCATTGACAAAGGTGCTGGCATGATTCATCCTAATATGGGGCCTTCGCCTGCCATGCTGCCTTTGCACGCTACATTACTTGGACTCATTGCGACTGACGCGAGAGTATCGCCGCGCAGTTTACAGAGTGCTCTTACTTACGCTGTCGACAGGAGTTTTAATTCGATTAGCGTGGACGGAGACATGAGTACTAATGACACCATCGTCGCGATAGCTAACGGTGAGGCGGGAGGCGTAGAAGTGGATGAACAAGAAACTCCAAAACAGTATGAGTTGTTTAGGTCGGAATTGACTAAGTTTGCCATCGAGCTCGCCCAACTCGTCGTGAGGGACGGCGAGGGTGCAACAAAGTTTGTCACTATTTCGGTGAATGTACGTTCATCCCTGCAATTCTTTTCATTCTGTCCAATAACGTATCTTCTAGGGAGCCGCGTCATACGCCGACGCACATCGTGTCGCCTCCACCGTATCCACATCTGCGTTGGTAAAAACCGCCTTTTTCGGTGAGGACGCTAAGTATGCACGACTTATTTCTGAGTACCTCTTTGTATTAATGTTCCTATAGCTGGGGCCGCATTCTCGCAGCGCTGGGCCGCGTCCCGCTGTCAGCACCTGTGGATCCCACTCGCGTATCGGTTTCTTTTCTTCCTCGTGACGGCTCGTCACCCCTAGAGCTTCTCATACGAGGAGAACCACAACCATTAGACGAAGTGCGTGCTAAAACCATCATCCAGGAAGAGGACGTGGAAGTGTCAATTGAGCTTGGTATGGGTTCAGAGAGTGCCCAATACTGGACGTGTGATTTTAGCCATGTGAGTGATCCCCTCCCTCGTGCGCTTCCAGCTTCAAATACTTTCACAGGAATATGTGACGATCAATGGATCGTATCGAAGTTGAAAATTTGGTGTTATTTTCAAGAGTTTCTTTAGATGCAAAATTCTCGATTCCGTCAGACCCGACGGACCAAGTGCTGCTTGATATTCTCAGTTCAGTGATGTAGATTTGAAGAACTAACCCGCAAGCCAAATCTTGGCCTTATATGTGATATGTGCTCAAGTCATAGGGCAACTTTTTTGTCCACATAAGGGTGTTGAGTATTGGTTCAGATTGCCAATATGAGGGCTTTATGAACCAATGCCAGCTTAGGTGCACTCCAATTGATCACTGGAAGATGGAGCTATTTATATATTATCAAAATCCCATTACATAGGAGCGGTACCGACGGCTCAGATGATGGACTCACGCTGCTATTCAGGAACTATGGGCTATCCCAGCGCAGGTTAATTAACGTTGCCATCAGCCTCCAATTTGTACTTAACTGATCTATGATTCAACTAGACGCCCCTCCTACCGGAATGACCTGAGTGTACTGCCTTTTTCTGGTGACTGCGTAATGCCATCTAGTGGTTCATGGCCCTTATTTGATCAACTATCCCAATTTGCAAACGAGGTATAACCGTGAGTGTTGGGAATGGACCTACCGTCGTCTACCCAATGCATCAAAATTTTGTGCGGCAATCCAAACCTTATGTCATGGGGAATGCTATATAAAGGCGATGGTGCTCAGCATTTCAGCACACGTTATACTAGAGTGTATATCACTTATCCAGAACTTGCCGCTTGTCCAGGTGACCGCCTCCTCACAATCTTTGGACTTCTCAATGGATCCTGGAGATTCCCTGTTTTTATTCACAACCAGTCGTAAGAGATATTAAACGTGCATGTAGGGTAGAGCCACACGTCCGACTAATCATCGTTGCAGTGATGAACACCAAGTATTCGACACTTGCTGCGTTGGCCTTTCTGCTATACGACCACCGTCAGTTGTTATCCCTGTGCTCTCATTTGTCTGGATTGCTAAGATTGAAACAGTGATCACTTTTGATGCTGAGGTATTTGGATTTAGAGTATAATCTTATGCAACAGGGTTTTGATCGACCTCGCATTCTGTTTTCTAGAAACAGCTTATCTGGAATAGTTCATGGTCTATCGGGAAAATACTGTTCATCTTTGTTAGCATTTACTCCCTCTGGAATTGATTTGCTGACAGGATTTACACTAAGCCCAGAACCGTAATTTTGGATCACTGGCCCTTACTTTCAACTCGATTAGTGTGTATTTCTTCTCATGTCGTTTCGAGTCAATTTTGAAATCACATATCTATTTCAAGTGCTCTTTACATCCCTGCCAAATGATTCCCAGGTCATTCTTCAATTTAATTGCTTGTTGTATTTCATTCAAGCTTCATATTTGACGAAACTTTACAGCTGTATGTATGCTAATTGTTGTGTAGAATACACCACCTAATGGTTTTATTCTTGCTTCAGCTGCAAAGGTTTTCGTATGTGGGAAGGCTTGGCGTATGCTTAAATTCCCTTCTATTATATTAGACACTGATCGGTTGATACATATAGGGTGATGATAGCTGTCATGAGCGCAGAAGGTCACTAATGCGCTTGCAATTTTTAATGCTATTGATATTGATAAGACCATGCAGTGATCTTGATGACCCGCGTACGGCATGCTTTCCCTTGGCTTTGTATTGCTGATAGGAAATCTTTCAGATCTATGCTGTCTATGAACGTAGCAAGTTGATTCTTGTTATCATGGCGGTCCTGTTTGCTACAAACGTCGCAAGCACTCCGATGATCGTGTATGCA